>CABFVX010000113.1:27074-107516 GCA_902151425.1 Timema shepardi
AAAATGCCTACGGGTGCCTTTGGGGGGAACCCATCAAGTGAGAAATATGGAAGTTAACAGCTCTCACACTTATAATCACCAGTTTAGTCAGTTTTCATCTGAAATTGG
Source organism: Timema shepardi (assembly GCA_902151425.1). Lineage (NCBI taxonomy): Eukaryota > Metazoa > Arthropoda > Insecta > Phasmatodea > Timematidae > Timema > Timema shepardi. Next base: position 27,183 of record CABFVX010000113.1, read on the forward strand.
GCCCCCTCCGAAAGTTTTTTTTTTCTGGCTACGTGTCTGGATAGGGCCACAGTGTAGCCAGGGTAGATGGAGTGTAGGCCTACCTCTCTCACGTAGCTCGTTGGCGTAGCATATGTGGGTAGAGATAGAAATACAACTTGATTAAATTAAGTACTTATTATACTTCAGTATAGTTTACTGTACTGCTACTTTGAATTGTCACAGGGAATTTCGACTGTAGTCACAAAATCAATCATCTGGACCTACTACAGGCGAAACGTCGGAGACAATGACGTGGCCAGCCCGGAAGTAGATTTTATTCCAACACCAGCCGCAAATATTTCAAATAAATCCTGTAGGCCTATAAGTAGTATCTCTATTCATGTCTTAGTTTACAATAAGAACACTATAGCCCTATTCAAAAAATAATATAACGTTTTGTGTACGATATGTCATCCGCTATTTATTTTGAATTAGTAAAGTGATTATGTATAGGTTAATATAATCAAAATAAAGTCACAAAAACAGTTTTTCTGCAATACAAATACGTAGAAAAATAATTTTCGAGCTAATTATTAATTTAAACAAATAAAAAAATGAATATTGTACTCTGTTTGAAGCATGCATAATCATGTAACAACCGAAGGTGTTATCGTCTCAATAAATTAATTTTGTTGTTTTTTCCTAGCACGTATTTCTACTCATCCGGGCTATACACATTTTAACTACGCGCGTGTTAGAATGAGGAAAGTAGAATATAGAAGAAAAGTGCTCGCATTGACGTGGAAAGTGGGGAGCAATTTAGTAAAAAATACAGCCTCAATACACCTACAGCTGGCAGCTGATGGCTTTGAAAAATTACCAGACCAAATTATGTATCCCTACGCCGAACCATATGATCTGCCAAAACATGTGTTTAGCAGCTGTCACTTCTGAGAGTCAAAATTTAGGTATATAACTAAATTTTGACAGTCAGAAGTCAGCTGTGAGCTGTCAGTCAGCACCAAAGAAGCCATGGGGCTACTGCATCTGGGATTGAAACCATAACCTTCTCGCCACCCCCAAATCAGACTTGAATAGCCCTACTTAGTCTGCGTGCCCACTGATGTGGGAGTAAAATCATTTACATTTTATCCCAAATACTTTTCAAAGCACAAGGGGGAAAGATTAGCATCAAACAGCAGTTATATAACCAATTTAAAGTATTGTACTTTTGTTTCCGTGGTATCTCAATTTAACTTGTATGCATTGTAAAGTGGTTCTCGGGTTGAGTGAATAAAAAAAGCCTCTTCTAGAAACAAGATGGACATTTACTACTTGTTTGGATATGTATTCTTGATGACGTCACTTTTTGGCCACCCAAGTAGCAGCTTCTAGGGCAGTAACATATGCTATATTACACTTCAACTCATAGATTAAATTTTCATAACATTTTTAGAAACACTCCAGTATATTGTATGTAATTTTTCTCAATGTATCTCACTGTCCGTTCGTGCACAATATGTTAACTACAATAATGTGGTAGGAATGAAGGTAGAATTTTTGTGGAGAGAGAGCGAAGATATTTAGTAAAAACCGCCATCAAAACATTCGACCCGTATTCGAACCACAATCTCTCCGTCACTGGCGCCCTAGCCCATTCCAATAATACAAAAATACAATAAAAGAAGCCTACATAACCAATTTGATGTACATCTCTCTAAAGAGATGGTTAGTTTTCAATTATATAATAAAGAATATGCATAGGCCCTACTTCACATACTATTAATGGGAGTATTCTGTAATTTAATTATTAATATAGAATAGTGATCCAAAATATGTTTAAAAAAAATCAGAGCCGTCCCCCAAATATTATCACATGTTTAGGTCATTGGTTTGGTCTTAGTAGTAGGACTAAGAGCCTATTTCTACGAGCGTATTTAGCAGCATGGCAGCAGTGCTGCTAACGCCCGTACCAGCGCTGCTGGTTATGTTTCCTTCTAATACTTCAGTAATAAAATAACATTGTTGGACACCCCCGCCCACCCTCTTCCTATTTCCCTCCCTCTAAAACAGGAATAAACAGGATTTTTATGCATTATATAAATTGCTGGTATTTATTAACAAGACATATAAATTAATGGTGTGAAATAATTTACAATAAACATGGTTGTACATTAAATATAAATTTATTGTATTAAACTGGTGAAATTTTAAAAATTATAGCAATTTAATATAATTTTTGATTCACTCGCGATTCACCCTCCCCAATTTATTCCCGTGTCTCTCTGTATTATGTAAGCAGTGTTTGGACCACGCCTCCCTTTAAGGTGTTAACGCAATACTTGAACTTGGAATAAAATTTTTGCACAATGATTTCCATGATCTTGTTTTTTCTTGCTTATTGCTGTGTTCAGATGAATTTGAATCCCAAACGGCTGGTAGCATCTCTATCTCACTAATAACATTTCCACAACTAAACTCTCAAAGATTTGTTGGGATGACATTATATAGTAACTAATAAATAATACTGTAATTGTTAGCCTAGAACAACAACACGTGGTTCTGTTTTAAAAGAATCGCGTGTATTACTGCCGCCCGTGAAAACAGGACCATTTAATTTAATGTACTTAGCTGGCAGCGCGGAGTTTCCAAGCATCAGTAAATAATATAATATACTTTGCAACTTAATAAAAGCAAACGTAAATAATTAAATACCTTAAAGTAAAACTAGCACAAAATAAAAAGGCCTACGTAGAAAAATTATTTACAAAGTCAGTCAAGCTCACAAATTGAATAGGAAAGAGAATGAAATATGCAAGCACATAGCCGATTAAATTATATATCACAATGGACTGCAAGCAATACATTCTATATAATAATACTAATTCATCATGATCAATAAAATAAAATGAAAATATTACTTTGAATGAAATTATAAGTGATGGACTCAATGAGGAATCGCGACTGTATCAACACTGTGTGCTGGATAAAGTGTGTCTTCACTATTAGACCAGATTTATGAGATTACTGTTAAATACATTTACAAATGTGTCACTATATTCATTCATTTCAAAGAAAATATTTTGCAATAATTGGTGTATAGTTTTGTACTTTGGGATAACCTGTTGTTTTTCAGCCTAAAAGTCACCAACATTTGTTCATAATAAACATTTTATTTGTGGTTTTGTATACAAAATAGAATAATCCATTAAAAAAAATCTTCAGTACAAAATTTGAATTTAGGCCTAAACCCTATTTATTATATACCAGTAAACCCTTGCAAAACTTTCGCACATTCAATCTCCCCACTCCTCCTCTCCTCCCCCAAAAAATATTTTTTTTTTTTAGTCTTTTGTTGGGTTGTTGAAATTAAATACTCAGTGAAGTGTATAAAGTTACACAAAATAGCAAAGAGAGTTTATTTTCAGTAATTGATACAAACATATTGTTAGATTTTTCTTTTAGCTTAAATTTTAAACAAACATGCCAGAAGTCAATAAAAAATCTTTTCCACTTATACCTTATTCATCACCGTAGGGTTTGTATTTTTGAGAATAAGGGGTGTTGACAACAGAAATAATATATAAGATTGGTCAAATCAAATGCATTGAAAGCTATATCTGATCAAAACTCTTATTTTTACAAGGTGTATTTTGATATATTTTCAATTAAGGAAGGTCAATGATCAAATTAGTGCTTATTTATTTTAATAGTTTAATTCCAATAATTTAATTATTATTTTTTTGCAAATACTAGATTGTATAAGGATAGGCTATATTATATCTGTTTTAATATTATATATTCTATTTGATAAAGTTGGAGTCTATGTTAGCCATAAATATTTAATTTGCATTTTCTGGTCAAAATTCAATCAACACTTACAAACCAAACTAATTTAGTTCATCACACTGCAATCCTACAGTGTAATCAGAGTGTATGAGGAAAAAATTTAACAATAAAACTTATATCATGCCAACAGCTACTAAACTATCATAAACATTAGATGAAAGAAAGTTACCTAGTTTTGAAATATTATAGTGCAAAGAATTAAAACATCATCTTGACCTTAGTAAGATGTATAGGATCTTAGTACCAGGCACTATAGTAGGCCTGCCTATCAGTCTAACTCTCTAGCCTTAAGGAACTCTTAAGTTTCTGACTACCACAACATAAGCTCGCCATTCAACCCTATCCTTAAGAACTTCCATCCAATCCCAAACATGACACCTAACCTCCTTCAAATATATTTTAACACTGTCTTCCCATCTATGTCATGGTCTATCAAGGGTTCTCATATCTTCACGTTTCTCAATTAAAATGTTGTATATACACTTGTAATCACCCGTACGTGCCACATGACCACAGAACCTTAGCCTGTGCCTTGAATTACTCCGTAATATATTCGGGGACAGGCCTGCCACGAGTGGGTGACTAATGTTACCATGGTGCCGGCCTGTGACTTCCAGGGTGCTGGGCTTGAGATTGAGATTTATAAGTTTAAAAAAAATTGAGGAAATGAAAAAAATGACAAATAAAATATGACTGCCAAGCAATAAAATGTCCATCCGTATTAAGGAATAGTGCATCCTCGACCTACCTGATGGGGCTTCCTCCAGAGGCATTTACTGGCAATTTTCATAATTACATCAATAGTTTGGCCTATTAATGTCCTTTGTTTCATAGTGTTTGGAAACTTCACGGAGTCTACAATTTTTATATTGGAATTAAATTTGGCGCACAAAGAGAGTCGGCCAGTAAATCAAGTTCAATTTAAATACTTCATCATGTGTGTAACATTTCAGTGTTCAGTTAAGTTACGTATTAATTTTCGTACATTGCTTTTCTTTAGTAAAATTGACAACAAAGTTTTTAAAAAATATGCACAAACCAAAGTCAATAAATGGTGTAGAAACAGGGAGGAGAGGGGCATTCCTTTTCTGGAAAGAACTTGTTCCCTCCCCTGACTGGAATAAACTTCTTCCTCCCCTGGAATAAACTTGCCCCACTTTAGATTTATTTCACTCCCCTTTGATGATATTCTCAACTAAGAAGGTGAAAGGTGGCTTTGTATAAAACTTTAAATAACTTCTAGAGGTACCCAATCATCAAATTTGCCAGAAAAAGATTATTAGAAATAGTTTCTAAGAGCATTCAATTTTTCAACATTTGCCGGAAGAGGCACATTCTAATAGCTTTAAAAGTCATTTAATGTTTAAAGATTCTCCAGGTGATGACACTCCAAATAGCTTCTAGAATCACCCACTTTTCAAAAAATTCTGGGGGAGGATCACTTTAATTAGCTAATATAATAGGCATCTAATTCTAGGTGACTTTAGTAGTGACTTTAAAATTGATTTAATTAGTTTAATTTCTTGAAGGGGGACGTGCACCCCCCACGCTCCACGCCTTGATTCACCTCTGTTACAGCAATGATTTATCTCTTTCATTTTAGACTCAATAGTCAATAATTACCTATTTTATTGGTCAAAATTTATAAAAGATAAATTTAATAACAATACGTTAAATAGCTTCTAGGTGCAGTCAAATTACAAAGGGTTTATGGGGAAGGGCCACTACATATAGCTAATAGAAGAGTTTAGTTTTTTTTTTAAATCCATATAAAGGCCACTGTATATTCTTTTTAAACATTTGATGGAGGGTGGTCCTCAAACCACTAAAAAAAAAAAAAATTTAACAGCCCCCTAGACAAATAAGGTTTATCCTAATATGAAGACGAATATAACAAAAAATAGTGGAGCCCCACTTTTCCCTTGATACTGGGCGAGCCTGTTTTGGGATGCACACAAGCCATAAAGTTCCTCATTATAACTTTATCCATTCTCCTGTTTGTTCATCCCTTTTAGGCCCAAATAGTATTTCTCAGCCCTAAGTTCTCAAAAACTCTCAATTTACTATCATGGTACAGATGAGATATCATGCTTCACATCCGTAAAGTACAACAGGTAGGATTATATGTTTGTATATTCTCAATGATTCTAGGAAAAAAGCGCAAATGAAAGAAGCACACGCGAAAACTCCATACAGAAAAAAGCCCACAACCATAAATGCTCACAGGAAAAAAGCCGACGCTGAAAAAAGCCCACACAGATTAAAATTTTATAATTTTATTTCTAAGGAATTAACGTCTTCATTTGTACATCTGGATTAATAAAAAAATATCGATATTGGGTCTCCAAGGGTCAACACTTCGTATTAAAATTTTTACTTCTGGTTAAAATATTTGACATTTTATTAGTGGATATACATATTATGGTTATCGCATTGCTATTAAATTTCTCTTTTATAAATTTTGACCAATACAATAGGTAATTATTGACTATTGAGTCTAAAATGAAAGAGAGAAATCATTGCTGTAATAGAGGTGAATCAAGGCGTGGAGGAGCGTGGGGGGCGCACGTCCCCCTTCGAGAAATCAAACCAATCAAATCAATTTTAAAGTCACTACTAGTTTTATTATCACGTAATACCATCTCACTAACAAGATTTCATTTGTTTAAATTGTTATTGGTAATATTATTAAATGATTAATATACGGTAATTATTAATAATACTTAAAACAATCACACTAAGTATTAAAATTGTGAAAATGGGCATTAATAAAACTATCCAAGTTTAAGTAGTGTGCATCTCACCTTGTTGCACAAACATTGTTTAGGTTTAAATTTATTTTATTATTTTTATTATTACTATTTCAAAGATTAATAATAAATAAAGAACTTTAAAATAATTTATTTTTAGATAACATGCTTTAAACAAAATCTTTGAATAATACCACAAACATAATGTGTTAATTGTTATAATGTTTAAACTTATTTCCCTCTTAATAATCACTGAATACGCTATTTGCTTTTAATAAATTCCCATACTGATCGCAAATTTCGTGTTATATCCTTCATTAGAGGATTATTCTCAAATTTAGTATTACATTGAAAAATTAATTAAAGATTTCCTCACAAAGTTTGAAGTATTTTTATGTCAACATTTCTTTAAGCCCCTACCACCACCCAATCCCGATGGGAGCACCACCGTCCTCACGAAAATCCTGGATTCCCCCTTGTGCTGTACAAACACTTACCTTAAGAGGTTAAAGGAAAAACATCAACTTTTTGAGAAACTTAATTATTTGCTTACTATATGGCATTTGATAATTATTGCGTTTAACTTTAAGTATATCTTCACAACTAGAGCTCACAAAATTATATTTATATATTTGCCAATATATCAGAAACTATTGATTTTATAAAAATATATTTCGAATAAGTTTATAACTTTTAATAGTACTAAAATTGTACACTGATAAGTGGCTTAGTATCTCAAATAATTGCGGAGATATAAAACATTTTTGCTTCTGTAAGGAACCCTAAAATTCATTTTCATGGGAAAATGAAAAAAAAAATCAATTTTGTTTATAATCTTAATCAACGCCTAGGTGCGAACGTTAATCAAAATCGTTATAACCGATTTTGAGAGAATGGAATTTTTCTCAATTAGAATTTACGCATCAGACCGGAATCTTTAAAGTCATTTTGGTGAAAAATTGAGGCTATCCATTTAGTTTTAATATTGATCAAAGTTTAGAAATTAAATTTAATCAAAATCGTTAAAGCCAATTGTGATAAAATCGATTTTTTTCTCTTTCCGCCCTTAATGAAACTACCCTTAATTTTAGGGTTGGATATCCAATATGAAAACCATAAATACCGAGTCCAGCCCAATCGGTAAAATAGTTTAGGCTCTAGCCCGAGGTCACTTGTGTGTGCCTGAGGTACAAACTGACTGACAGATGAGTTGGACAGACAGACGGCATTGTTAAAATAATTTCTTCGGATTCAAAGGATCCTGAAACGTCGACAGTCATCAAATTCTTGAGTTTGATTTTGTTTTTTTTTACAATCACAATATTTGCTCTACCTGTAAGGTAGCGAGGAAGTAAAAATATTGATATTGGGTCCCCAAGGGTCAACATTTCATATTAAAATGTCGACTTCCAGTTTAAATTGTTTAGAGTAATAGGCTTTATTTTATTTTATGTAATATGTGGCCTACTTATTAAACTACACCAGCATCTAAATCCAACTTAAATGTATAATAACCATTAAATATAACTCTATTTTGATATATTTTTGTATTTTATTTGAACCCCAAGCACTTGTTGTAAACATTGGTTATGTTGTTGTACCAAGTCCAGGATTTTGATGACCTAAAATTCTTCAAAAAATGATCTATAAAATGACACTAAAAATTCCAAGAAATTACTTTAAATTAACAAAAAGACCCAAAAAAAGTTAATGCAAACTCTATGAATGCACAAGAATAAACCAAACACGCACTTTACAAGTGGAAACTAAAGAGTTATTAATGCAAAACCTCAGTCAAACTTGCATTTTGTTAAAAACTAACCTTGATTTATATTTTCTTTTCATGTGGGCATTTTCCCATGTGAGCATTTTTTGTGTGAGCAATTTTTCATGTGGTCACTTTTTGTGTGAGCATTTTTCGTGTGGGCACTTTTCATGTGAGCTATTTTCATGTGGGCATTTATCCTTGTGCACATTTTTCCATGTAGGCATTTTTCCATGTAAGCTTTTTTCCTGTGAGTATTTATGACCGTGGGATTTTTTCTGTGCACTTTTATCGTTTGCGGTTTTTTCCGATCACCATTCTCAGCTTAGTATTTTGATGGAGATGACAAGATGACACCAGATTACAAATAGAATAATAACAAACCTTGCCTGCAGGAATTCTATTTGCTACCATCTCTTGAATTTATATTCCTATTTGTTAGAACAGTTCATTAGTACCTAAGTAACACTAAATACTTTTAGACCTAGATTGTTGTGATACTAGATTTCTTAGAACTGCAAGTGTACATCAAATCAGTCTAGTTTAGCTTTATAGTGACAGGGAAGTCGGGCTTGAAATCCCGATCAGGTGTATTGATAGTGGTTTTCCTAAATTGTTTCCTATTCGCTTTCTATGTAAATGTTGGCACACTTCCTGTATATTTTACCTTCCCTATCTCTTTTCCATTAGAGTAATCAAATGAAGATAGTCCAAATAGGCAGGAATACACAATATTTAAAAACATTAAGACTTGTAGATGAATTTTAAAATATATTATGTTGTATAATTATTATCTTGTTTCCTTTAAAGTATTTTTAGTTTGATGTTAATGGATGTAATTACTATAACAGCAAATATTTAGTACTAAATCATAATATATCTTGTGTTGTTAGTAGGTACAGGCCCTCGAGAAAGCAATTGTACAGACCATCTGCAAGTGATAGAAGATGGCCGTGTGATGATGGATGAGTGTGGCGAGCTGGCCAAGGCTATAGTTATCATGTCCGAGGGCAACATGCTAAACCTTACTTTTACTGGCCTCAGTCAAAACATGTTTCCCAAGAGAGGAGTGCTCTTTCATTACAAAGGTACAATTATTATAAGTCAACATTTATAATACATACATTATACAAAATTAGTTTTTGGGATAGCTCAATACTCTACCAGCTTTAAAAACAGGATTTTTTTTTTTCAAATATTTTGTTTTCATACATCCACTTATTTAAACTAAGAAATTGAGCTACTCTAAAATCAAATTAAATAACTCCATTTCTAAAATAAAATATTAATATAATATTGTATATGTATAGTAAGGCTTTATTTTACCCAACTTCTTTAGCATGTTTTGAGTAGTTCAACATTTCCATAAAAACTAAAAAGTAATGTTAATAATATAGTAATAAAAGAATACATTTTTCTGTTGTTTGATCAAATTTTGATTATTTTATTGAGAAAACTAACAGCAGGTGATACCAATAAATTTATTTTACAAACAGTGGTGGCTCGTAGCTAAAATTAGTGGGGGTGCTGCTCTAGAGATTTTTTAGCCTTTGTTTTAAAATTGTGTAAAAGGAAAAAAAACATGTATAAAAAGAAAATTAATTCAGGAACTTGATAAAACTTTAACATAAAAAACAAATTCTTTACTTACTTTAACTTAAATTGTTACAGTTCAAGCTTTATCTATTCATTTAAAAATTAAAGCCATTTAATTTGCGCAAAAGGTCCAATAATTATTTCCTTGATCTTTTTATGACAATTCAGGAAATTTTTCTCCATTGAAAGTACTAAAGGTGCATTTATTTAGTTATTCTGTTAAATAAAAGAACCAAAAAAAAAATGAATCAAATAAAATAGCTGGAAGCAGAATAATAATCTCATTCTACACTCTTCTACACTTTATCACATTCAAGAATATGGTACACATTTCTTAAGCACAACACACGCTGAGTAAAAAAAACTTCCATCATCACGCCAGAGCCAGCACTGCGAGAGAAACGGTGCTCTCTCTACCTGGCAGTCCTGCCTTCCTCCCCACACCCCTCCTATATGCACATGCACACAAGTCAAACACCACGTCGCTGGCACTGTGAAGCGCACAGTTCCATACAAAGATTTTTGTATATTTTCCATAAACTGGGGGATGGCTACTGAAGTACTTACATTAAGCTTAAGGAATATATATTGTACAACAAAAATAAAAAGAGAATTAAAGAAAAAAGGACTTATTATATTAAATGTTATTGATAATATCAAGTGGAAATAAGGGGTGCTGCAGTTCCTCAGTGCCTATACACCAGGTGACACTGTTTACAAATTATGTTTTACATTATATGTAAATATTATAATCAAATTTTGTATTCATAAAAAAAGTATGATTAATATAGATGTATGTAAAACTTCTATAACAAACTAATTACTATTGTAATGGTGGAGTTTTGTAAATAAGTTGAAGATGCCACATAATGCACCCTCCTGATGTTCTAGCCATAGGGTGTGTTCAACTGAACCCCCCTAAGGACGGCTACATGGTATTCAGGAACCAGACTGACGCTCAATTCATGTGCTGTGTAGACTACATGTTCCCTGACACACTTGACAGGTTGCGAGACTTGCACTGTCACAACGGCAATACTTGGAACAACTCCCTGCCAGACTGCATCAGTAAGTTATACAGAAGTTACAAAACACTTCTAAGTCACCTACTCGACCAAATCATTAATACAATACACGTCATATAGACCTACACTATTTCCTGTGGAAGATAACACATATGGTTGAAATAATGAAGTGTTTGTAAATTTGTGCTAGGCTTTTCTACTTTTATTTATGCTTCATTGTCTACAATTCTATATTTATTCAATGATATGTTATAACAAGCTTAAACTATTTTATTTTACAAATAATATGTACAATAAAATTATTAAGAATTAATTTCAAAAGAAGAAGAGCTCTATGTTATCTAAATCATTGATAAAGTGAGGTAAAAAGTCAAGCTTGTTTAGTATAGTTAGCCAATAACGGTATTGAGGTTGGTTTTACCTAACTCCTACCATGTAAATGTGGGTAAATTTCCTCTACATTTTTACCAAATCGGTTAATTAACAGCAGATAGTCAAAACAGGTACCTACCTAATAAGTTGTAATGAAAAAAAAAATGCATTTAATATGTTTAAAAATCACCTTAGAATATATTTTCCCATTCTTTAATTTTATTTAATTAATTTAATGGTATCAAATATTTCCTTTGAAACCCGAATTATCAATATTTTCTTTGAATTAAGCCAAAGTAATGCTTTTTATAATACTATTTTACTTCTAATTAACAGTATTATTAACATTTTGTATAGTCAATCAAAATCCCTTATTTTATTTTAAATAGCTAATTATATTAATTGAAAATCAAACACTTGCACTGAAACGACCCCTTGAAAATTGTCCAATTGTCCATGTTGATGCCTGTAGAAGTGCAAATGTAGTGTAATATACATGTGAATGTTTGTCTGGAAATTACGGCAATAATGAAATTCATTCTGCTTCTCAGAACTTTTATTATAAGAATTATCTTAAAGCGAATGCACCCACATTAGTGAAGAGGTTTGAGAAATCTCAATAGTTCCATCTAGAGAACTAGCTTCCACTTATTTTATTAATTGTCTTTATTTTGAAACATTGTGACTAAGTTAAGGCTAGTTTGCCTTGTCTTACACTTAACCTACCCCTTGACCAAATCATCTTATAACAACAATAATAACTATAATTGACTCAATTTTAAATGTAATAGTTAAATTACCTCAATTAATTCCTCCATTTATACAATTATTTTAACATTTGTATTTAACAGTTTTATTTTTAAAAGCAGGAATCACTAGATTTGTCTAGAAATAATATTCCGTTTGAGTTAAGTTTTGAAAAGATCCAACCCATCCAAGTCCCTTACTTACACATTCCACATCTGCGATGTTGCAACTGAGAATGAACGGGAATATGCTTCAGATTTGTGAATTAGAATGCTTATAAGGGCGGAGTTTTTATTTGAGCTCGTGTATTAAGCTACTGTGGATTTAAAAATATATTTTTTAGTAGAATAAAATGTATTGTTATGCACTGTGGAGAGAAAGTCTGTAACATATTGTGTATAAGCTTGAGGGAGTGAAGTGTCTGCTGTTCATTTAATTGTAACCACTTGAGTTTGTCAAAGTATTTAGATGTGTGGTCTTGATACTTAAGATTGTAAATAAATTTAATGCATGCATTCTGTAGTCACTGTAGTCTTTATGCAAGTTCTTCAGTAAGGTTGCTATAAACTATGTCACAATAGTCGAAGTATGGGAATATTACACTCTGGATGAACATAGCAGAAAAAGAAAGAAGTTTTTGACCCTTTTTAGGGTATGGAGAGCAGCATAGATTTTTTTAAATATATTTTGGTTATTCTATATGTCCAGATCAGAAATGCATTCCTAGAGTCTTTGTTTGTGAGCCAAATGATAAAACATTGTTATTAAGTAAAATACTGGAAAGGGTTAGTTTATATCTCCTTATTTTAGGCAAGAGCTTTGTTGTCCCAATAAGCATTAATTGTGATTTAGTGTAGTTGAGTTGCAACCCATTATTACATGAGCATGAAGAGAGTCCTCTTAAGTTCGTATTAACTTTGTATATAGTTGCAATTAAGTTTGCAGTACTGTCAAAAAGGAATATTTGTAAATCATCTGAATAGAGGTGATACAGTAAGTAAGTGAAGAAGGTGAGTCATTAATGAATAAAGAGAATAAAAGTGGCTCTTGTACAGAACCTTGCAGTACACCAGCTTTAACAGGGCACCATGTAGTGTGAACATTATTTAAAACTACCCTTGCATTCTACTGAAAAGGTTATAGCGTACCCAACGAACATACATCTAGGTAAATAATAGACGTAACAATTAAGTTTTTTTTTAAAGTATGTCAAAGTCTTACACTATTAAAAGCTTTGCTGAAATCAAGAAGAACTAGTGTTATTGCATGTTGTATGTCCTTTGCAAGCTGTATATCATTAGTTACCTTAAGGAGAGAAGTACATGTACCATGGATAGGCCAGAAGTCAGATTGGCAATCAGAGATAAGGTGGTTATTGTTTGTATATTAATTCTAAATCTGTTTCTTTATAATATATTCCAAATCCTTGAGAATAGACGGTAATATATTAATTGGTTGGTAATCAACAGATTTAGGCTGGGACTTTTTGGGAAACTTACTTGAGTTAATTTCCATAATATAGAGGAAAACTGTCCAGTTATTAATGAGCGATTGAACATATCTGTCGAAGTTGGGCGAACTACTCCTAATATTTTTTGAATTAATAATATTGATATTTCATCAAAACCTACGGCTTTTGATCTAATGCTCATAATAGACTTATGAACCTCTTCAGGATGGGCATAGGAAAAATCAAACTTCACCTCACTTTCTATAGATTGTGGAATTAGTTGTGTCCTTTTTTGCCGCGTTATCCAAACCAACAGGTAGGCGCTCAAAGTACTCATTGAGGTAACTAGATGATATTTAAGAGTAAGAATGATCCAGTTGTTTTTTATTAATACAAATATCATGTAGTTTTTTCCATAACTGTTTAGGAGTTTACTTAACACACTTCCTAAGTATATTTGTTGCATAATTGCCTATATACTTCAAAGCTCTCAGCAACATTTAGTAGCTTATTCTTAGAGCTATGCCTGAATTTAGCATATGCTTGGTAAATTTTTTTATGGGTTTAACCGTACCCTTGTTTTTTTTAAAGTGGTACCACTTCTTTGCTGAGCATAGTAATAACAGGGTGGGTACTCATCAAGAAAATCAAGAAAACAGGAATTATGTTTGAATTTCAATCATTGAAAAAATTCCGTGAAAAGTGCTTTAATTTGCTCAGTTGTCAGAAATGTAAATACTTTAAGAGCCATTATTCAAAGGTATGACCAAATTGACTTTACTTAAACTAAATTTTATATTAAATTTCCAGAAAAATCACAACACTTGTCATTTTTAGCACCAACAAGGCTGCCAACATGTCTTGTTTAGTTTATCAAGAGGCAGCCAATTTTCCAAAATTTGATGTAAGGATCTCTTTAAATATCTTCTTGACAGTTATAAATTTAAGAAAGTTTCCAGGCGAGGCCCATGCTAAATACATTCTAATCATATCCAAATTTCAAAAAATGTATGAGTAACGACCATAACAAATAGCTTGTAGAGGAATCTAATTACAAAACAGTTCCAGAAAAGGACCACTCTAGATGGGTTCGAGGGGAGACAATTTTCAGAAATTTGCTGGGAAGGGGTCTTTAAAAAATGTTTTTTGCTAACTCTCTCCTGCCCCTACCCATCCTTCACAAATAAGGTTCTACCACCACTGGTTGTAGCACATTTACATACATACTACTCCTTGTCTACTCTCTACTCGTGACTGAGCACAAATCACAAGTATAATAATAACTTTCTAATCCAGACCTTAAAAGAAATGCTATAATGATGACATGGAGTAATTTCAAAGCTGTACCCATTTTATTTATTAAGGAGGATGGAAGGGGTTATCCCCGTGGTGGCCCATAGGGAAGTGTCTCAACAGGCGATAGTAAGGATTTGTTTAGCAAAGACTGATATTAAAGTGATTCAAAGGGTTTTTAAACATAAGTGAGGTTGTAATTTTAATTGTATTTTACTTTTAACAAACATAGCAACACACTCTCCTACATGTAAGACACTATTAATTAACTAGCTTAGACATTGGATAGTAAGGAACAGTCTTTTAAAATATTGGGACAGTTGTTTTATTTTACTTTCAAAATCGGGAACTATGCTGGAATTTTATTCTATAGTTTGAGTGGCCACCCTGAATAAATTCAAACTTTAGTGTTTACATTGAGATGAACATAAAGAAGAGGCTCCACTTGAAGCCTTATCAAACCACTTCCACATTTGATAACGCGGGATTGATAAAGAAAGCTCATACCCAATAAAGTTTGGAAACACAATGGCTTGTTTCACATGAGTATCATTAAGAAAGTCATACCAAACAGACACAAATACTGTTTTCTTCTTTAAACTACCCACAGGGTAAACAGATCCGAAACAAAACGTAAAACCCATTATAAACATGAACATAGTTGAAGAAGTGTTAATAACAAGTATGTATTAAAGTGAATGAATATGGCTGAGGTTTTGAAACTAGCTAAAGGAAAGTAGGTAGAAAGAGAAACTAAGCAACAAATATTGAAAAATTTTAAAGATATCTTGATAAAATCATTCACAATTTTATTTTTGTCTTAATAATTTTGATTGAATTGACTTGTATGAATTAATAGAATAATATGGTTAATGAATTAATATTGCTATCACAATTAAATATGAAACCATGATTTTAGATCATTTACAGTCATTAGTAATGGAAAGATAAACCGCATTACTACAACAATATAATTTAGTGAATTGCTTCCAAACCTAAAAACAAAAAGTTGTTTACCGTGATTCAACATAATTTAACAATATTATTTTATGTGTACAACTTGAACATGTAGTAAGAAGCCATGATAATATAGATCTTTATTTTAAGTCTTATTTTATCTAATGGAGTTTATTTTGTTTGTTTGAAGCTGACAAAAGCCTTAAGCCTTGGGGTTGGATTGGAACACCCATGCCTACCAATTCTTTAAAGGATACCAACATAACTAATTCGCACACGGCTGCTATTGTCAAGGAGTCTGATTTTGTGTTTGGTAAGTGTGGTAAAACACGATTGTTCCAAAGCATATCCCCCGATTATTATTTTTTTATAAAATATTGTCAATCAATGTAAATTAAATAAATACAAAATAGGATCTTAATTAATGTCAACATTCTTTGGCATACATGTCATGCAAATTGTGTAGGGATGATATGGTTTAAATTAGTCTTATTTTAAATTAGCATATTACTTAGATATTGACTTGTGTTTTAATAAATAATTTAATAATGTAAATTAAAAAAAATTAATACAGTATAAAAATACCAGGCACAGTAATATCAATTTGCCATGATTATGGAGTTGTAGAAATCATTACTTTCATTTAAAAAACCTCTAGGATAAGCACACATTATTTATTGAGTAATTTATTTATTTGAAACTGTAGTAAGACCTGATTCAACACCTAAGCTCAGTGGTAGCATGTCTGTCTACTGAGCTAAGAGTCTTGGGTTCAATTCCTGACATGACCAAAAAACTTATTATCGGTTAAATGTAGGGGTTACCCTTTCACATTCAGCCGGGGACTGGATGTTGTGCCCGTCCTAGTCTTAAGTTAGATTATAAGGCATATGAAGCAATGACAGGCCTAACCAACCGGCAGTGGAAAATATATCGCTTGAATAAGAAATTGACCTGGACCAAAGGCTGGAAACTGTAACGAATGTAAAAGTAATAAGATATGTACAAAACAAATCTGCTTATCCAATCATTATTATTTTACAGCAGCAGTAATAATATTTACTATGGATCGTATATTAATTATAATTATTAATATTGATGATAAAATACTTCAATGTTCTAATTTGTTTCTTAATATTTCCGTGAACATGGAAAAATTGTTCTCAACAAATAATCAATAAATTGTTTATGTGCTTTGAAACGGGTTCACAAACTGTGACCTAATGTAACATCATAGGTCCCTGCTATCGAGTTTATTTTGTTTTCGGTTTTCTTGCATTATGGAAGCCTGGTTTACAACTTTAATAACATCTTTATCCCTTGAACTAAAGTAGGACACATGCCAACACAAACTAGTAGAACTATGTGTTGTAACAACAATATTAATTTCAAGGGTAGTCTAAGTTAAGAGTTTAACAAAGTGTATATATTTATTTGCTTTTAATAATCCATAATAACTTTGTTGTCCTATATTCCTGACACTTAATTTGACTATACATGTACTATTTTATTTATTCAAAATGGAAGTGATTCTTTTGTTTCAGATGTAATGCTGCCAACATTAATAATATGTGTCTTGCTAATTGGGAATGGTGTGATCATAGTCGTCATTTTCTACATGAGAAAGAGGCAAGTGTCCAGATCAGTTCATGCATATTTGGTCTCACCTGGAACTTGAAATGTATAATGTGCATCAATTTATTGAACAAAATATGCTTGTGAATTAAGTGTTTTCTGTTTCATTTTATGCAAATTCTTGTTTTTGGTGTAAAATATCCTGTAAGAACATGCCAATGAAGAAGAAAACCCTACCAATGCAATTGTCATATTAATAACTGCTGACCACTTGTCTTCCATGTTTAAAACCCACACATCTTAAGTCCAGATATATGCTCTATAAGATGTATTTATTCTTTATATCCAATAAACTGACAATATTATACAAGTAGCAATGAAAGTTATCTGTACTAGTTACTTCCCCTAATGGACTTATCAGAACAAATGTCTTCACACACACAGTTGTTCAAATATTCACTAAAAATCGAAATATATTTGTAGACTATATTTTGACTATAGTTGGCCAAAATATAGAACACATTATTTAGATTTGGTTAAATTAAGTGCATACAACCTGGACAAGTAGTAACACGCTGTAATAAAAATCCAAACAAGAAAACACATTAAAACTGATATAAATGAATTATAGAGTTGTGTAAAAAAAGAGCCCAATCAGATGTGGATTTGCTGAGTTACAGATAGCTGTAAGAGGCTGAATCAATATTCACACACACACACACAATATGCCCACGTGCACACTTACACACATACATACACACACACACACACACACACACACACACACACACACACACACACACTCATGACTTAAATTAAGTTGACTTTTGTGGTTTTGGAGCAAAGTGCTCACCTCAGTACCTGTTGCTCATGGGTTCAAATCCAGATGGGCTCGACAGATTTTTCTTGAGTGATAAAAATCCATAATACAAATTCCTTTGCAAGGGAAGTAAAGGCTGTTGGTCTCATATTTATTATGGTATGTAACAGAACCCTGGAAGGTATGTGAAAATACCTTTGTTGGCAAAATTAGTAAGCCATTTGAGGCTCGCTTGTAGAAATTCTCATGTGCTGATAAGGCAGATTGGCATGCTCAAGTCTCAACTTGTTCGAATACAGGTCAGGTGTAAAGGATGCGATTTTTTGCATCATGATTAATCAATCCTTTCTCACAGTGAATGCTGGGGCATTTCTCAAAAATGTCATCTTACTCATCTTGTGTCCTTAAATTAGTTTAAAGTTAGAGATAGTTGAATGAACAGTAAAGTATATTTTACTGACAACAAATACTAACCATAAAACAAATCCCAATAATAATATTGAAACCTTTATCATTGAGCCAGTTGACTAAATGACAGGCTCATTTAGTCATGTTTACTGGTGACATGAAGGCTAGGGTTTGAATCCTGGCTCGGTTGGTTAGAATATTTTTTTATGTTTTTCCACACTCTTCACACAAATACAGCTACATTTTCTCTAAATCATAACGTCCTCATCCCTATCCCATTAGCGTAGTTACAATAGATAAAGTCTAGAGAGAATGTGAAATGAGGTTGGAAAAGAAACTTAAATGAAGAACATAGATGCGCAAAACTAAATTTCCCATTTCAGATTCTTGTTTTTGAGTGTTATTTTTTCCACCCATTTCTAATAATATAATTAAAGCTAAAACAAATATAATTTGACTGTAAAGTAAATATAAATTATCCTACTATTCAATTTTACACATTTTACATAGTCAACATTAAATTTTGATGGGATTTATATTTATGCTAAAGTGTGTTAGCCTGTTTACCTTATCATAACTTGATTGAGCCTTGCACACTGATGCAGCCAAGGAGGGCAGGGGTTCAGGGTTGAACCCCCACCTCCCCATACCTTGCTACCCACCTACCTCTTTCTTGCCCCTTAAGCTATTGTAACTCTACAAATGAAGACAGACTTAATTGGCTTCATGTACTGTACATACACCCAGAGGTGTCAATTATGGACTCATGTGGAAGAATGCCAGATCTTCCCCAGTTCTGGGCATATCTGGCCTAGCTCTGGGTATATATGGTCCAGTTCTGGCCATATATGATTTTTCCACATGGAGACGATGAAGTTCTCAATGAACTTTCCATGAAGGCAAGGAAAATTAACATGAGACTAAAGTGAATAAGTTCAAAAGGTATTTTGTGAGTTAAGAGTTAGTGCAAGTTGCTTATTTGAATTTTCAGATTTTAGCTCATAAAATAATTATATAAGTCAAATTTCCAAAATACAAATTATAGAAACTTGTATATTTGTATATTCTAGCAGTATGCATAAATAAATAAAAATTTCATGAAAACTTAATAGTCATAATAATTAGAGAATTATGAACAATTTTATAGATTTTAAATAATTTAGGATATTATTGTATTTCTTTTGATGTATTTTAATTTTGCAGTACTTAAATTTTCAAATTTTCCTGCGAGGAAAACCAATGTACCCCACTTAGTTGGTCAGTGAAGCTAACCCTCCCCCTCCCTCCCCNCCCCCCCCCACACACACACAAACGAATCCTTTGCACATATCCACAACAAAATAATGAAAAATATCAAACATATAAATAAAAAGTAGTATACATATAAGCCTGCATGTAATCTAAAAAATTAGTTGAATTTGCAATGCAAAATAATATTATTTATGTGTTGTTTAATTTTATCACTGTCAAAATGAATGATGAGACTAACATTTTCTGTTATAAATTGATGTTTTATTACTATATTTACTTCTTTATTTTTATCAAATAGTTATATATTTTTTGTGCTATATCACTTTGCTAGTGCCATGTATTAGTGGGCAGTCATGTATAAATTTGTTTCTAATTTTTCAGTATAATATTAATACAACACAAATAAATATTATACTTTATGATGTAAATGTCATTGTGAAACAATTTTGGAACAATATTATACTAGCATAAATACTAAAAATAGTTCTTGTTTAATTTTATGAGGCAATACTATCACTAGAGCAAAATTACCACTTATTTTTTTACTATTATTTTACCCTTCGGCTAATATATTCTCTTTTTTTATTTATTTTGCTAGGAAAATACCCCAAAATGGTGACCAAGAGGAACTAGATGGAATTATTCAACCTCAAGATGGAAGTGTTTGTGATAAACCAATCAATGTTTGAAGATAAGTTTCAAATGAATTTGTTTATTGCGGGCAACCTTTCTAACCCTGATTACAAAACTAGTTTCTCTTTCAATAATTCCTATTATTTTGTTCTTTTAAGTTAGCAGATCTAGTCCAGATTTAAAATGTCGCTTAAAATATTTATTGCATATATCTCATTATGTAAATAAAATATATCTATACATTATTATTGTATCAATAGAAGATTCCTAATTTTGTGTTGTTTAATTAGATAATAAGTTATAGTAAAGTAAGTATAGGCCTATATGTTAAATGTATGCAGAAAGGCATGAGTATATTTTGAGTTTTGATCTCAGGGAGAATTGTTTGGTTCTGTAGAAAGAAAATATTTACTTTTTGGATTATATTTGTTTCATCCCTAAGTTCACAAAAGAATGTATCATTTCATGAGGTTCCTTTGCACATTTAATTTAATCAAAAATTAATTTGAGATGGAAAATATATTGATTTCGATCATTATTATAATATAATATTGTTTATTAAATTAAGTTGAAATTTATCACCCCAATTTTTTTTAAATAGCAAAGTGATATGGAGTGCAAGTTTTTTTTTTTTGAAAACTTAATTTACCATATTAACATTTGATTGAAAGATTTTGTGTTTCATAGTCTTCAACATATTGATAACAAAATTCCATACTAGAAAGTATCCTTATTTTACTTAAAATTACAAATTGGTTTATGAAACATTATAACAGGCATGTAATTTAAAATATTTTTTCTTTTTAAAAGTGGCAGCTTGTAGCTTAGTAGGTGTAAATACGCTATTGATTAAATACAAATGAGGTGGAGGTAAATTCTCCGACTTAAATCCACTTAGTTAAAGTTATCTTAATGAAGGCACACTCAACCTTGAATCATATCTCTAACAGCAAATATATTTATATCTGCACTAATATGAAAATGGACTTTGTAGCCTAGTAAATAATATACACATTTGTATCACCTTAATTAGATATTTTAAATAGTTAAAAATTAGTATTTTATGTTTGTTAAAATCTCAGTTTATGATAAAGAGAAAAACTATTCATGACAAATAAGGTTAATTTTTTAATATGCACAACTAGTAACCATTGTTCTAAGTACTGTGATGTTGCTAATCTGTTTCATATGTGCATGGAGATAAGGCTGGATGCACAATGCATCGAACATATGTGTTAACACACGATGGAATAAACATATTTCCGTGTCATGGAACAAATGTGTATGAAGGTAGTTTTAGTCATGGAACATGATGGAACAAAACACAATAAAACATATTCTTATCTCATACTTTCTGTATTCTTCAAACTGGAGGAAAGTGATGAGGAAATAGCTTTTTTGTTGTGGGAGTGGTTGGTGATGCTTCATTAAGAAGAGTAATGCCATAGATCTGGGTTCACCCTTTCTTTTCTTTTTTTTAAGGATGGATGATAAGTTAATTTTGTTATAATAGCCCTTAAGGTTAAAATTGGAAAATGTAGGTCTCTTCTGCACAAATACCATATAGTTTTTTAAATCTAGCTTGGCAGTAATTAGGCCTACATTGTTCCCCTTCTGCTTTTGCACTGAGATGTTGCTAATACACAACCAAATACTAGGGAAACTAGCTTTGACAACCAACTAACCTCCGATTAAACCACCACACTGCAACTCAAAAGAATAGTAAAAAAAGGTGGTAGCACATGCACAACACAAAAATGTTTCATGAAGCATGATTTGTGTAATCATAATTGTGGTATCATGTGTTAATGTTTTGTTTATCATGTTCCATACAGTGTGCATCGGCTCCATTTGGAAATACGCAATCAAGGGAGCTCCACACATGATGACATAAATATGTGTTGTTCCATCGTGTATTAACACATGTTGTTTAATGCAGTGTGCATCCAGCCTAAAGGAATATATAAAAAAAATCCTCTATGCTAAGTAAATGACACAAATGTAGACACGGGGTTAATTAAACTAGAGAAAAAGGGGAGCGAGGAGGAAGGGGTGAATCACTTCTTTGATTGTAAAGGTGCTAAATTACAGCAATGCATGATCTGACTGAGGGTATATTTCAGTCAAAAATAAACTTTATCAAATGTTAACACGTATTTTTATCATTTTTAATGGGTGTGTGTACCCCAAATACAAGCTGCCACTGCATAATTCAATCAAACCCATATGTAATAAAATTTTGTTTGAAAAAAATAAAAAATGCAAGCAATGTGTTTATTCAGTTACTTGTTTTTTCTTTCTTATTTACAAAATTAAGAAGGAAAATTTAAGAGCCAAATAAGTAAATTTTATTTTTGTATTTGGATTACTACTTAAGTTAAACTATATATATATATACACACACACACTCAATGTTATGGTATTCAAAATATATGGTGGGTATTTTCAAAATTTAATCTCATGATTTTAACTAAAATATGTGTGAGATTACATTTTGTTTCCTAAGGCTAAATGTTATATATAATTCCTAAAATCAATACGTAAAATTTTTCCTAAAATCAGGATTTTTTTTTTAATATTGAAATTATAGGACCTTGAAGGTAATTCATACTTTTTTCCTCTTTAAATGAAGAAGTTGCCCTTTTTATACAAAAATAAGAGATTTGAAAATGAAAATATATAAGAAAAGAAAGGTGGAGAGTAGGGGGAAACAAAACTTTTTAATATCATAGCATTGTGTTGTTTTTCAAGGTTTTGTAAAATTGTGACTTATTTATTATATAATAATTTTAAAATAATTTTGTAACTTGACTGACTAATATAAGTAATGTAATATGTTATATACAAAATGCTTTAAATATATCACTAAGATTTAGTGACAGTTATGTTATTAGATAAAACAATTCTATATTATTTTTACTTTAAACTAATTAAGAGTATTGAGTTAGTCATAATAAATAATTAATTGATAAAAACAAAATCCCCCCCAACTGATTATTGGAGAGCATAGCAATTGATTGGCTAATTATATATTTTTAGCATCAAATTATGACTTAGAAAACATTTGTTTTAAATTATTACAAACCAATGAAAATTAGAGTTTTAAACATGATTGCATTCCACTTTGTATGTGACGAGTTCAATTCCTGGTTAGGAAAAAGAAAGGGGAGCATACAATTAAATGCCATTCTTTAAGGAAATGCCATATACTATTAAAAAAAAAAGTATTGAGCTAGTTAGTTGGGTGTTAAAATAAACAAAGTTTTGAAATGCCAATGTTTTGTTTTAAAATTTGATAGGATATTGGCAAATTAGTATAACATTAATGCCATGCAGATAACTGGTCATTTTTGTCTTAACAGGTGTACAGGGTGTCTACTGAGTTGGATAAACCAAAATTAGTGACTTTTAAGTGACCTTTTTTGAACACAAAATTCCTTCGGTAAATTGTCAAACATTATATAATGCATATACAGGCATAATGCACTCACACGCAACATTAAACTTTAATTAGATGGCAAACATTAACATTGTCCTTGGTATCAGGGCGAAAACAATCTGGCAACTTGCAGCTAGCGAATTACATAATGGGTAATTGGTGGCTATACATTTGACGCGTTCGCGTTGTTACGATGTGCGTGAAAGTTAAACATAAATATTTTCATTATTTTATGGCCAAAATATTGAAAATTCGTGATTTTTCAGAGACTTTCGTGACTTTTTTTTTGCAATTAACAACTTTTTCATTACTTTATTGACCTAATAGACACCCTGGTGTAAATACCTTCTAGTTGTATGTAAAGTATATTAGAGGAATGTTGTTATAAATTTGTTTCAAAATGTGAAGTGCTTCACATTTTTATGCTCAAAGGTTAGGATATTGAAAAGGAATAAGCCTAGACATAGAAAATGTAATTATTATAGGCATGAATTACCAAATTATTAATTCAGTTAGCTGACTATATTATAGTTTTAACAACCAACAAAATTTCTTAGTAATGTTAGTAAATAATCTTGTTAAAAATCATAGTGATTATAGAATATAAATTATTCTAAAATTATTAGTTTAGATTTTAACACTACTAGTGTATTTTTTGGCTATACGATTGCTGATAGGCTACCGGTGTTAACCAATTATTATTATTATTATTATTTTTGTAAAACATACCTTAGTATGAGTAAATTTTAAAGAGGTTAACCTAATTACAATAGATAAAATATTTAAAAAATTACTGTTCACATCTAAATGACATCGTGGACTACACACAAATACTGTTAAATAATAAGATGAAAAAAGTATATTAACTTGAATTTCACTTTCTAGCCAACTGACATGAGAATGTTCTTTGATTAAAGGTTTTAAATAACTTCAACAGCTTATGATCAAATATATGTCCATTCATTTTCCTTTACTAAATAGTTGTAAAACATGACAAGGTCGCCCATTTAGAGCATAAGCTTAGTGTACTGTACATTAATTTATTGAAACATATTTACATAGTAAATCATATTACGAACACTAGTATGCATTAGTCATACAAGAGAGCAGAATTATAAATAATAAAATATTGCTTTTCAAAGATGTATTTGAAAGAATACAGAAGAGAGTAATAACAAAAACATTGTGGCAACCCTAATGGCGTGACCTGAAAAGTGGCGCTAATTTAAGATAAATGTGCATTGAAATTGTGTGTATTCTGAAATTGAATTATATAAATCACAAATCAAAGATAGTTACAAAAAATTAAGGATATGTGAGTACTCAAATTTTTGAGCTGTGCTTTTGATAGGTAGACAAGATCAAGAGGTTTATGTATTATACAGTTTTAAGCTTGTTGCACATAATACTATTTATCTATGCTCTATTGAGTTTCTGATGATGGATGACTCATTGTTTACACTTCTTTCTTACCACCTTTATGTTGTTTGTGAAATGTGCTGTTGAGATGAGGAAGTGACATTATGTAGTGGGGAAGGGAAGCAGAAGAACCCAACAAGAAGGGTTGTGTGCATACATGTAGCCATTGGAGTGTTTTTTAGGTCAGCAACTAAGCAAAAATAGTGGAGGAGGATATGAGACAGAGATTAATAAGCTCTAAAAAAGAACAATGAAACTATGTTATTGTGAATTGATTGTGGTGATACCTTGGCTGTAGTAGTGAATATTGAGCGGGACTAATTAGATCTCCATTAAACACACTTAAAAGGCCTTGCTTACAACATATATTGAATGGATTCTTTAAATTGAAAAATTATACCTGGATACGGGACTCGAGCTCGGGACCTTTGGCTTAGTATCAATATCCAGGAGTAATCCCGAGCCCAAGCTCATTATTCACTTATATTTTAAGGCAGAGTGTGTGATGAATGTGCAGAAATTTTCAGCTACATTAATGAGTGGTTAATTAAGATCACGAGCAATCAGATAACACACCCATATTTGATTTGGGAGGGCTTTTGCTACCAATAGTATATTGACAATAATTGTATGGATACGCATATTTTTCAACTTAAAGAGGAGGATGTTTAGATACAGCTATAACTGTAACTAACAAATATAATAGTTTGGCTATTTAATCCATTAGGTGCACATTCATAAAGTTATTGTGATTGTAATGTAACCTTGTTACAACATGACATAGAAGAAGTTGTATCACTCACTAGGCCAGCCCCAATTGACTCGTTCCGACTCGTCTACAATAAACCCGAGATGCACTCCACCACAAAATCCACATTCAACTGTACCAGAGTTCAAGGCTCGCTGCTGGCTATGTTGGGAGAGCTCCCCCCTCCCCTTCTTGCGAGTGAACAAGAGACAAGCAAATGTTTACCACAGGATATATAATAGTTGGAGCCCAGAGTAGGGACACATATTACACTCTGGGCTTTCAAGGTAAATAGCCTAACTATTATGTAGGCTCGTCCCTGTTTTCTAAATTCATTTTGGCTTTAAAACTTCTATCTTTCAAAATTCAATTTATATATCTACGACTAATATTTATTGCGACGATCAGATACGTCAGTCCTTTCTTTTAAGGCAATGTTTACTTAATAAATACTTGGTCCCCATTAATATTTTTTGTATCTTTAATTTCCGCAAGTAGTTTATATTTACCGACTTGTTTTTCTACCAAGGTTGGCTTAATGTGGGGCCGCAAGCCGGCGGAGAGATTAATTTTAGTATGGATACTTTGTTGGATGTTAAAGATAGGCTAGTTTAGTGTTGTTTCTTTGCTGGTGTCTATTTTTATATGGTTGTTAAATGTGGGGCCACGGGCCACCCAGTACTTATATCCACGGATGGCGCTACATTTGTTATTAAATCATTTAGGTATTCTTACTTAACCTTGGACTTTATATTATGTCAAGTATTACATTAATGTCGCTATCATCATTTAGGTTAGGGACTTGAGCTCTTGACTCACCTAATGTTTTGAACTTTGGGCAGGTGTTGGCTCTCTGCCCATGTTGTTGATAGACATTTATTAATGTGTAACAGGAGACCAATTTGTTAGATCTTTAATGCCATTCTCTGATGACACCATTTTGGAACGTATAAGTATAAGGAGCCGCCTGGTGTTTGTTATTGTTTTAGTGTTCATCTGGCCTTGGCGGTGACCCTTGTGCTTTGTAGCCCATCTGGCTTATGGTTAACGCTATTACTCTTAAGTGCCTCTCCCTCATTGAGCTGTACCATGTTATTCTGGAAATAAAATTATAACTCTCTTGTGCTTACCTCTGTGTGTTATTTGTGTGGGATAATGTTGGGGGTAGGTCACAGTAATATTGGCAGCAAAATACCTCTCGAGTAAAAGGTTGTTGCGTTATTTGATATCTCGTGATCTTAATTGATCAGTGATCACTCATATGTGGTTGACTATTTTCACACGTTCATCACAGACTCTGCCTTAAATTATGTGTGAAGAATGATCCTGGGCACAGGACGATTCCTGGATATCTTGAGGTCAGAGCATTGGCATAATAAGCCAAAGGTCAAAATCTTATGGATGGTAAGTTTTTTATACACTTGATATGAAACAAAGAAATGTTAAAAAAAAGAAAAGGTCAGCCCAGTGAGCCTTTAACAAGCAGATAGAAGAATTTTTTTTTAATTGAGCCATTGAACATGCATTTTTTGAACAGCTGATAGTATCAGCACACAACTTACAAGCTAATTTAATTCTTGATCAGAAACAACACACAGCTCAGCAATCATTAATTCATTACTGTGAAATTTGGGACTCCAATTTCACTAATGATTATTTTTTAAGCATGTCAGGAATCAAGCCTGGCCCTTAAGATCAATAAAGAGACATGCTGCCAAGAGAGCTAAGGTGTCTGAATAAACATTTATTGTAGTTTAATGACCACATCATAGTAGCAGGGAAGTAAATCCTTAACAAAACATAACAAAGAAATTGAAACTATTTTGCATATGAGAGTACAATTTGAATCGCTTAAAAATTGATAAATGATGTAAGAATTACTTTTTACTGATGAAAAAAATTGTATTAATATTTAAAGAAAACATTTATATATTGTGCTAAAAATGTTGA
Source organism: Timema shepardi (assembly GCA_902151425.1). Classification (NCBI taxonomy): domain Eukaryota; kingdom Metazoa; phylum Arthropoda; class Insecta; order Phasmatodea; family Timematidae; genus Timema; species Timema shepardi. The sequence continues at coordinate 55,191 of CABFVX010000113.1, forward strand.
CCACACAAAGCTTGTGTTTGAAAAATAAGACAACACTTGCTACGTGGCAGTAAAAATGAAAATGTAGTCCTACAATTTTAAAGCACAATAAATTTGTATACTTGTCTTTATCAAATAAATTTGGATAAAAGCATTTTTTCTTTTAAATTGTTAATACAAAATAATATAAATAAATCAAGTGATACAAATTTTCAATGTAATAATTAGTTACAAATACATTAAAACCAAATGACTAAAAACAAAATAGATATCAGACTAGACTATCATTCTTAATATGCTTTCTTTGGTGAAAAGTATAATATAGATGGAAATTTTTTGTCTTTTATAAATATTGCACCCAAATACAGCACAATTTTCCAGACATGTTCAAATTTGGATAAAAGCATTTTTTCTTTTAAATTGTTAATACAAAATAATATAAATAAATCAAGTGATACAAATTTTCAATGTAATAATTAGTTACAAATACATTAAAACCAAACGACTAAAAACAAAATAGATATCAGACTAGACTATCATTCTTAATATGCTTTCTTTGGTGGAAAGTATAATATAGATGGAAATTTTTTGTCTTTTATAAATATTGCACCCAAATACAGCACAATTTTCCAGACATGTTCAATATTTTATTGTGTTGTGGTTTATCACTAACCAGCGTCAAGGCACTTTGATATGTATTAAATAACCTGTATTTTATATAACGAGTAACGCTTGATCAGGTTATGCCACAAGGTGTACTGTGGTTAACTTGTCATGTGCAAATTTCCACGTGTTAACATGTTATCCTCCACTGTATTTTGTAAAAGAAACAAAATAATGAAAAGAGAAACATTGCTGCCAATGGACAAAGAGTAATTTCGGCCTCATAAATGAGACTGCTAGCTATCGCCCTCATCCTTCAACTTGGATAGCCAGCGATCTAGAGGTGAGGGTGGGCCACTCGTGCCAGGATCACCACATATTTTTGCCAGCCAAACATGTTGCGGGCAATGTCAACAGTTATTTAGTACCTCAGTTGTTTTTGGTGTGCAGACATCTTTGAAGATATAGTTTTGCAAACACCAAAGTGAAGTAACTGACTTTTTAAGTTTTATTTTGTAACTCTAATAAGCTTCAATTGCAAGTACCTTAAGTCTAATCAGACTTAGCTGCTTTGGTTTAATTTTTGTGAACAATATGTTTTTTTCAAACTGTCTAAATATTTTGGTTGTGTTTTTCTCGCATGTTATTGTTATGTTACCTTAACGTTAAGTGGATTGTGAAATAATAATTAATAGCTCTTTGTTCATTGGTAGCAATATAATTATATTTTTGTTTATCTTTCTTTGTACCTTCTTCCTAGTATCCAAACAAATGAATCTGATTCACTGAAAATTGTTATAAAATATATAATATTTAGTCGGTTCCTTCCAACCTTGAAACAGCAATTCTGAAATGCACTATTCAATATCCAAGCATGGATATAAATATTTGACATTTAGTCTATCAGAAAGATAAACATGTCAATTACTGTTGTAATGTGTGGCCTTCACTTTACACAAGGACAGGGACTAGTATAGTGCTTTCAAAGCTTTTGTCACTGTGGAACTCATTATTATGAATGGTTAAAACTCAAATAACAAAAATAAACTTCATACTTAGGATTCCATTTAAATAATTAATAATCTGTGGGCATTTTTTTATATGCAAGTTAAACATTTGTTTTATGAATAAAAAAACAAGAGCATTATTATTAGTGGCAACTATATATACCATATTTATAATTAAATATATTTATAGTCATAGTAATAATAGTAGTATTGATTTTATGATAAGTCTAATCAGATGTTATTAAAAAAACTAAGTGTGAAGTTTGTTATTGGTATGAAGACTTAGAATAATTTTGTGAAAATGCACTGTCCATATTGTAAGATTATTGTAACACCTGAAATCATAAGATGTGTATAANGTGTATAAAACAAGGATTCTTGTCCCATTAATATAATTTTACTATATACTCTTACAACACATAAGTTTTTGAACATTTTTATGTATTCACATAAAATTGCAGTGCATTTCTTGTTAAAAGTAATATATTATCAAATAAACATGATAGAATTGTAGAAAATAATGCACAAACCAACATAAAAACATTACTACACACACACAAAATATACTGTATTCCTATAGTGTATTTATTATTAAAGTATTGCATTAACAATGGTCAAAATTTATACAGGAAACACATTTGTTTGTTTTTTATAGCATCACGTCTTATTAACCAGTCGGGTTTCTGGTCTGCGAGAATAGTCATATTATCATGTTCATATATGTATTGGTGAAACCCAATAACTGAAATACAGGGGCTTAACATTTCCTTATCAACTTGGCTATATCCTTGTTCAACTTCAGCTAGGCTGTGAAATGCAAAGGCCACAGGCTGACCTTTACGGAGTAGGCAGAAAACCTCATTACTGGCATCACACTGAATTTCCACTTCCTGTTTGGGCTCAAAAATCTTCAATATAGGCGCATTCGTGACCAGCTGCTTGTCTAGATGTCCACATATAGGAACCCTGCATTTTAAGGTGTTCTCATAAAGTAGCGGTGACCCTCGAAAATGCAGGAATAAATGTGCTAATGACATTGACAGCATCGTGAAACTTTTGTGACGTTCTCTTACCTCAGTTGGGACTTCAATTTTTTTTAACACGTCTATCTGTTCTGTTTTAAGCTTATGTACTAAGTACACTAATGGTTTTAGGTATTAGGAAGGTTATATTTAGAGGAAGTGTACCTTAATTTACATGGAGGGAGAGTGGAAAACCATTTTGGAAAAACCACCCAATTGAGATTCAAACCTTGATCTCCCCATCATTGGTAGTCTAGTCTATTATGAGAGTTGTACATTTGAATATGCATCCACTGAAGCAGGTTTCAAATTTATTAATCACCTGTACATTTGCAGGATCTGACTTTGTGCAGCTCAAAGTGAAAACTAGCCCCATGTAATGTACTTCAAAAAGTGTGTATTGAAATGTATTTTCAGTTAATTAAATGATGTTAATTTTTGCTCTCTAGAGTCCTGATTCCAAATTTCTATTATGCTATTTTCAGTATAACCTGTTACAATGATGTCGTCAAATAGCTTTTGGACTCTTTCCTAGAAACTAAAAATTTTGGGGTCTTTTTTTCTGTGAAAAATTTCCAGGAAGCATGACAACCTGTAAAACATCCTCTTGTAGTGAGTGATCCTTCCAAATGATGTATTCATAGTACACAGCAGAATGGATGCTTCAAATTCGAACTGATGGAACCCTTCCTTCATATCAAAGACAATGAACATATTCCTATGTCTGAGAGTGGTTGTTAACTCTTTTTGAGTGGGACTTCTAAAATTCTCTCTTTTAATGTATCTAATTAATTGTATTGGATTCAAGCATAAGCAAACTGATCGATTTGTGTTTTCCCCGATCACAAAGTCAGGAATCTAGAAAGTAAGTTTTTAAATTTTTTCCATAGTGTCCAACTTTATGAAATGATCTAAGTATTTATCAAGTTTTTTCTTAACAATTTCTGGTAAGCCGCGTGTTGGTTTTACTACAAGACCTGCATTTACTAAATTTACAGGTCTAATTTACTTCCTCGTTATTAGTTCAATGCATCTCAGAAGTATTTGCTATTTTACATTTAGAAATCTTGCCAACTTATGCAGATTTAAAAAATAATGTACGTTTAGCAATATGATCGAAAATCAATTTATCCACTTAAGACTTCCTAAATTCTTGATTAGAACAAACAAAATTGCAGTACTGGTCTTGGGCTTTAACGTCAGTTAAGTAATTATCGAAACCCTTTCCATTTTCAAATTAACTTAGGGTACACCAAATTTAACGAAAAGAGCAATAACTTGCTCTGGAGTTTCCTTAGTCTCTGTAAAAGTGCTAAAAACATGAACTGCATCTTCTCTCATCCGAATAAGACGCAGCACAATCTTCACTTTTTTGTCACTAAACTTCGCTTGACCCAAAGCAGTTGTATTTGCTTTGAACATTTTTATGAATTTTGTCCATTTCCCAGCATGGGTTTTATTATAGTTGAACACTGACAACTTGAATAAGGAGTTTGTATTAAATCTACACTTATAAACTAAAGAAAAAAGATGGCTCATTTATTAAGTAATCCTAATTCATTATTATGCACCATACTTTTATTATAACCTGACACCCTGTCTTATTAAAGGATTTCACAAATAATGGTTGATGTCAGACATGGAACACACTTGTTTTAGTATGATCGACAGCCATTATTAGCCTTCCTGATACCGAGCAAGAAGCCAATTGCCCAGGTCAAGGTTGTATTAAAGAGGTAGGCCAACTAGCATGTATAGCCACAATGGTTATAGTTATCAAGAGTGTTAGGAGGCGCACACTTACATACTACAACAAATACCATATGGCATCCTCCTGAGGATGTATGAGCTTGAACAATAAGTTGGCTGCTGTAATACCAACTTAGTGATGTGAAAAATTTCTTCATGATAACTTTTTGATAGAGAAATTATCATGATGTTCTGGTATTGCCATACTTGAATGGGTAACCACCTGCAAATGGGGTTAAATGTGGACTAGTTTTTAGATATTTATTTGGGTTAGATGATTTGCTAGATTTGTTTGGTTAGGCTGCTAAATGAAAAATAAATTTGGCAAATTTTTTAGGTTATTTTATTGGAAGATTGAAAGATAAGTTTTGTTTTATTAAAAGATCATTTTAACTTTGCTAATGTTTTAATGCTTTTAGTTTAGTGAATTATTTTCTATAGTTCTCACACATTTATTTAAGGACCTTTATATCAGTCTTAGAGCACTTTATTTTAACAATATTGTTGAAAGCATTTTATTAACCATTGTTTTATTTTTAAAATAGTTTTCTTGTATTTGTGTTAGATAATGCACATTTTTTTACTTTCCAATACAAATAAAAAATACTCAATGAGAGTACAGGGAATTTTTGTATATTAATATGGGACATAATTTCAAAACTAATGAGTCAAAAAGAGAAAAACATCAAATTGGAATGTATAGATTTTCCATGCATTTTTAACAATGTTACACTTTAGAATAAAAATGAACAATAGAGTTTGCATAAGTACAACTAAAAAGGAAAAACTCAAGTTTGTCTATATGTGTAGGGATACTATTTATCGAAAGCATTGTATGTATGTATATACACAGAAGTCACATCTTATACAAGTATTAGATTCTAAAGTTAGCTCTACAGCAAAAATTGAGTATATCATTAAGTATCATTTAACTTCCCTTGAATAGCCTTCAAATACAGATTATCATTTACTTTAATGAGTTTCATTACTTGTCCATGGAAGGCTTTTGTAGGTTTTATAAATAGTTGCAACTTCGCCAATAAGTTTGCATATTTTTCGTGTTAACGCAATAACACCTCCCATCTCAATCTCTTTGGGGCCATTTAGTTAGTAAAATGGTGTGTGGAAATGCCTACATGTTTTTTTCTGCTGGGCACACGAGTTAATTGTGTGTTGAGTTAAATGTGCTTATGTGACTCCATTGTAGAGTAAGCTTATTATTCATGCATGGGTTATCTGGTTCATAGGTTGGTTGAGAATATTTATTTTCATCTTTGGCAACTCAACTAAGCCTTAGAGGAAATTGCAGAGTTTGAAATTTCTAAGAGCTGCTGTTGAACTTGTAGTCTGGCGCCATAAACAACACACTTCAGTGGAGAAGTTTGATTGCTTTACAGATTACTGTTGACTGGCTTAGTCAGAGAAAGTATAAGCTGATGGACCATATACCGTGTGATTTGTGTTTTTGTGTGTGAGAGCCTCAACTCTTCATGGAAACAAACACCACAAACTAATTTATTTAATAAAACTGTTTGTTATGGAAGTATTGATGGCTAAGGCCACTCACTCGGTCGGTTGGTAAAGCTCACTTGCAAGTTCGTGCCATGGTGTTTTTATATACACAAAAAAGTTTAAATAGAAATAATGTGTTTAAAATTGATTTCTACTTATCTGTGATTCCTTGTTTTTTGTTCGAATAACTGCATTTGCTACACATTTTCTGATGACTAGTTTCAATGCTAAGCAGCAGCATCTTCAAATCTAATATTTAAAGTATATATTCTTTCCTCATTGCATTTTGTTTTTCTACATAAATAGTAACAGAAAGTTGTAAAATCAATTAAACCCCTTTTAAATGGCATACACCAACATCTCAAATCATAATGAATCAGTACGTTTCAAATTTTAAAATTTCAATAATAAAAGATTATTTGTAATTCTACATTGAAAAATAAGTTTAGATTAGAAAAAATATGTATTGATAAATAAAGAATTAAAAGTTGATAACTTATTGTGCTGAATATATAAAGTTATAAATATAATTATTTTTCAGTGAGCCTTTTGTCAGCTTACAACAAGAATATTGTTTTTATTCACCCTTCCATTATTAATGTTCCTTTATGTTTCCATTGATAATTCATTACTAAAGAAAAGTGAAAAAGGTTTTCCTTATAGAGATATATACCATATTGTGTTCGTTCTTCCATATGTTTTGTGACTTATTCCAAATATAATATTACTAAAGAATAGGTAATTTAAAAACACAGTATCATTCACTAAGAAGGTTTATGCCGATCATTTGAACCTCAAAAGTTGCATTGGTGGATTCTATTAGAAAAAATTCAGTTAGTTAACAAACAGTTGACTCATCGTTATGCCCTGTGGGCAGGCATGTCCTTCGTATTATTGCTAGGAGAGGAAGAGGTGTGTGTGGGGTTGTCACATGAATGGTTGGTTCTTAGTGGGGAAAAGTATCCAGAAGGTATTGAAAACAATCACTACAGCAATAAATTGTGGTAAGCATGAACATGTGGTGGGATATGATACAAAAAAAACACTAAATTCTAGCAATACTGATAATTTATTTTTGAAATTTTCTATTTTTTACTATAAAATATATTACCAATTTTATATCTCCTAAAACAATATCAACTTAGATGCACAATAGTTAAGTGACGTGATTGAAAGTTAATGTATTGTTTACATTTTGGTGTAAACAGACACGTGACTCCTTGTGCTCAAGTAAACTGTTATTTATTTTAATGTTCTAGTAAGGTGGGAGTAGTGTTAAAATTACAGCGAGAGCAAACTTTAATTAGTGAGAGGAGGATATATTTTCTAAAATAACTGGGCTAAATTTCCAAAGTCAACCACTTTAAGACCCGGAAGATGCATAAAGGAAAGAATTAGGGTAGGGAAGAGATTAAAGGGAGAATATCATATCTAAAAAATCAATACAGGAATAATTATCATGGTCATTATGAACTGTTTCCAACCTGTAGGTCGAGGCAGTTTAGGTTTTTTTTAGTGGTGCGTCTTACTACCCATTCAGGTTATATGCTTATGTACTAGTTATGCTAATTGGGTAGGGATGTGGCTGGTTGAATTTAGAGGAATGATCCCACATTTGCATGAATAGAGAGTGAGAAACTATTTAGAAAAAACCACTCTCAGTACACCCAAATGGGATCAAATCCCGATCTCCCCATCATCCACAATATAGGCAGTTAAGTTAAATCCCCCCATCTTTCTGTCCTTCCACAATTTTTCCTCTCTTACACTTGTCCAGTCTCCTCTCTCACGCATACCCTTTCTGTTATCTGCTCCAAGCATCTCATTCTTGGCCTCCCTGCGGTCTTTTCTCTCCAAACTTCAACTGCATTACTTTCCTTGAGATTATTTCCTTTTCCAGTCTCATTAAGTGCCCATGCCATCTCACCCTTGCTTCCTCTACTTTCTCATGTACTTACTGTAGCCCAACTCTTGCCCAAACATCTTCATTTATAATCCTATTTCTCCTGGTGACAGTTTGCTTCTCAAAAACTTAATTCCCATGGCCTCAATCTTCCTTGTCTCTCTTGTATCCAATGTGCAGGGCTCTGCTGCATACATACTTTTCAAACAGGTCTCTTACACAATTGTAAAATCCCTTCTCCGGCTACCCTCTTCCCATTATATCTTCTCTGATGTTACCGCACCTAGTCTCAATCACACTTCCAAGATACTTTATAATCTTTACTAATTTCAAATATACTTCATCCAGTTTTATGTTTTTTAGACCTTATATAGCAATATTCTTACTTGTCATCACTATCAAATTACTATTTGTCATGCTAAATTTCATCTCAAACTCGTTCATTTCCGCATTCCATTTTTGTAGTTGTTCCAGTATTTCGTCTTCCTTATACCTCATACCATTAAAGCATTCACAAACATCATTGTTTTCATCTTATCCTCCCCAAGCTTTCTTTCCACTCCATTCATGACCATGATCATTTCCATTACCATTTCCAATAAAAAAGTGTTGGATTAAATATTGAAATGAGGATAGAAGGGCAAGGCCAACACACTTGCCAGAAAACTGTAGAGCTCAAAAGTTCATAATTAAAACACAACAAAACATATAATTATTTAATTTACAGGGTATATCAGTTTTCTTCTTCAGCAGAAGAGAGTAAAACACAAGACTGGACTACAGGTTGAAGACTAATATTTTTTTTTTTAGTTGAAACCACTCCATCCACCCTTTCTTCATTTTTACACAACTTACGTTATCATCAATTATTCATTTTTAGCAACATGTATTACTACCTGTTCAGGCTATACACTTATTAATAATCTTAACCCTCATCACCACCCCTTTTCCTACCCCAACCTCCTTTTCCTATTTCCAGAATTTTTTTTTTATCCATATCCTATCTATGTATCCTATCATTCTTTACAATTTTCCATTTTATCCCTTTTGTTCTTTTTGTTTTCTCTTTTATGAAGTTGTGTTGCGGGTTTCACACTCCTCCCTGATGAGATGCGATAGAATGAAACCTAGGTCAGGGGATTGGGCGGTGATGATCGATTTTCTTTAAGAGGCAGCCATTACCTCTTTGTCCAATGGCAGCAATGTAAAGTGTGAACTGTGTTCTTCTTTTCATTTTAAAGGCCATATTGTGTTTGTCCTTTTATATGTTTCTATCCACCTTTCCTGTACCTTCTTACAAATATATGCAATTGTCTTGTAAAGAGAAAAGAAGTTTTCCTTATAGAGATATTTTATATCCATACTGTAATATGAATTTTCCATATCCATTAACACCCTTACCAGGTTTTTCCCATATTCATATAGCTTCTACAGTTGTCTATAGGGCTCTGCCGGTACTCTTAGTTTGACCACAGAGCCGAGCTCGTCACTATAGCTCGGGATCGAGATTGAAAGTTTTGCAGGAGTGTCATTTTCAAGCTTCCTCTTGATGTACATATAAATCAATTTTTATAATGCAATGTTAAGTATAGGCTATTTAATTTAGTTGATATTGGCATTTTCACTTATAAATCATTCGGTAACTTAACAAATTGTTAAAATTAATATCGAATTTCACATTAAAACCTTAATAGAGCTTTAAAACTACTTTTGACCAGTGAGCTAATTCAATATTTTTATTCATTTATAATTATCCTTGTTTGAAGTTGCATTGCCATGAAAAGGAAATTAAAATAAAAATAGATCACTATATACTTGAAAAATATTATTTTTTTGTATTTTACATTGTCCCTAGGTCCTTCAGATAAACTACAACATTATTATTATATTTAGTTATAGAATTATGTTGGTTAACCTGTCTGAAATTAGCGGTAATCAACGTTGTAATAAATATTTGATCAAACATACCATATTTTGACCATCTTATTATTAATTTTAACATATGAACAAATCAAATTTAGTAGACACTAAAAAGTGAAATGAAATACATTTTGTAATAAGATAAATGTATAGTGTAAGCCCATATTAGGAGCAAGTGTGCTTAGAGGAATGGAATTGGAACAGAATAAGTGATCATGCACGCGATTATTATATTGAAGACTAATAATCGAAATATGAAAAAATTCAAATTTTCAAAAAGCCTGTAAAGGTTTACACACATCTTTTAATACTGCACAATGATTTACTCACGGGACAGTTGAGTTCACCACACAACTGCCCTAAACAATGACTGCTCCTGTTCTCTGCAAGCTGTGATTGACACACCAATCGAGGTTTACAAGTATAAGTACTGTAACGATGTTACAAAAAGATGAACAACAAGCTCAATCAAATGGGAGTACACTCACCTTCTGCCTGGTTTAACATAAACACTGGAGCACATGTGCTGCGACCTCCTCTCCCTAGAACTCAATCCCACTGACTAAATAGATACTATCCGACGGTCCGCTCGTGAAGGAAGCCCCACCCAGAAACAAACAAGTGACGGCAACACCACCAGTTTAGTTTCCACTTCCGCTACCTGGATGGTTCCACGAGTTCCTAGAGTCATCGCAATCCTTCCTAAGCGCTGCTTGTCTCCCCTCTACCACTCCATGTTTTCCCTCTCTTTGTGGGTATGTCATGCATTTGTGTCGGCTATATATTGCGATATTTCTTTAACATGGTTACTCTTTGTATCACTGGCTTACTAGGTGAGAGCGGCAATTAAGCTTGGACTTAATTATATTCTTCAAAATTCTCTTTCAATTATATTATGATGAACCTTTCAAAATTAATAATTTAGAACATATTAATTTAAATTTCTATTTTCAGGATGATTTTTATTCTTTTGTATTTTAACTGCTAAGGGAACCTACCGTTCTCCTATGGAACATAACTTCTGTTTCGCCGCTCAGCAGCTTGCGTCTATTTGCGCTCTTGCCGACTGTCTGATTAGCAGTTGTGTTTGTTGGGAATATTTTGAGTATGTTTTACTTAGACAGTTTAAATTAACATATGGTTATGTGGGGACCGAGCACTTGAACTTGCAGATATGTGCTTTATCTTTAACTATTTCAAACTTATGCTATGTTGTGTTGGTAAAACCAAATACGTTTTATGTGAGTAAATAATTCCTTGATAGTATAAATTTACATTTAATCATGTGGGAATCAAGGACTGTAACTATAAGCGATATACTTATTAAAATTGTTGCTTTGCTGTGGCGGCTCGTGTATAGGCACAGTGCAACTGCAGCACCCCCTATTTCAACTTGATATTATCGATAACATTTAATATAATGAGTTCTTTTTTCTTTAATTCTTTATTTTTGTAGAACAATATATATATATTTCTTAAGCTTAATGTCAGTACTTCAGTAGCCATCCCCCAGTTTATGAAAAAGATACAAAAAAAACCTTTGTATAGAACTGTGCGCTTCACAGTTTCAGTGATGTGGTGTTTGGCTGTTGTGCGCATGCACACAGGAAGGGGGTGAGGAGGAAGACGGGACTGCCAGGTAGAGAGAGCACTGTTGCTCTCGCAGTGCCGGCTCTGGCATGATGTTGGAGGGAAGTTTTTTTTTACTCAGTGTATGTTGTGCTTAAAAACCGTGAACCATATTCTTGAATGTGATATATTATTATTATTATTCTTCCAGCTATTATATTTGATTCGTTTTTTTTTCAGTTCTTTTATTTAACAGCAAGACTAAATGTGCTTGCGATAAAAATTTCCTCAATTGTCATCCAGAGATCAAGGAAAAAATTATTGAACTTTTTGTGCAAATCTAAACAAGCAGAATGGATTTCATTTTTAAATAGATAGATCAAGCTTGAACTGTAACAATTTTAGTTAAAGTAAGTAAAATATGTTTGGTTTTTTTTTTGTTAATATTTTATCAAGTTCCTAAATAAATTTTCTCTTTATACAGGTTTTTTTCCTTTTACACAATTTTAAAACAAAGGCTAAACATTTTCTGGAGAAGCACCCCCATTAATTTTAGCTACGAGCCGCCACTGTTTCTTTGTAGAATAATGTTTGATCGGACGAGAAGCAAGCTCTTAAACTTTAGCGCTTTTATCTTCGAGAGCACTAAATTACATTTGATTTCTATTGGAAAGCAGAATAAATTGGTTCCATAGATTTATTGCTTACCACTTAATGTCTTTAAACGCCTGTTTGGGCTGAGCGCATATCTTTTCAGTACTGCTCTAATTAAACTTTGATGTATTTAGGCATTGTTTGGATTGTAAGATACTTCCAAGAATAGCATTTAATATGTACCTAAACTTCAATTACGTTAGAATATGTATTATTAGCGCATGTGTGTAAGGTGCTTAGTAAATGAAGCTGATATTGCGTTCGTTGAGGACTTTAATTGTACAGTCCAAAATACCTTAGCCATTAGGCGGTGAGTTTATTACATTTGGAAGTTGTTACTTTATTTCAAAATACATTATGATAGTACAAAATTATTGTCATCAGGTAACTATATATAATAAATAGAGTTTAATTCTCATTTTGACCTTTGAGTCGTAACTTGTTGACTATCCTTGATGGTAGTTATAGTTTGTCTCTCACTTTAAACTTAACTTGGCGAGCATACTAATTAAACAATATGTTTATATTGAATTTTAGTCATATTTATTATATGTTATATTTAACTACAAATCTTTGACTTGGCTTGCCTTGGGCTGTACCTCGGCATTTGTAATATTATTTGTATATCTTCTATTTCCAATATGTCAAATAAAGTAAATACTGTTATTCTCTGGTAACTCCTTGACTATTATTTATCACACTTCCTGGCAAGTTAAGGTAGTTACATTACAACTTATGTGCATGTTCAGCTGGTGCAGCAGTTAAGGCCATGCCTACCCTATCTGGTGGTGTGTTGAGCTTTCAGCTCTCAAAATAGATGGCGTTGCTAACGTTACACAAACTGGTGGATTCCAGCCATCAGGTTGGCAGAACAAATAGTTTGTTTAAACAATTGGGAGGCTGGCTGACCGCGACCGGTAATCAGTAAAGGCCGCAAGCAAACTTTTCCTAGAACTGATAGCGATAAGAAGTGTAGTGCAGGACCGTAAAGTGTGTAAGCAACAAAGTTGGACTAAACGTGGAAAGATTAAACGTCAAGATACAATCATACTCTCGAGCAGAAAAATTAGCCTAGCCATCCCAGCCAGCTTTCTGGGGGTTCAAATCCCTGCTGCGGGTATTTTGGGGAGATTTTATTCAATTGGTTCCTTCTACTCACCCACACAAATGCGGGTACATTTTATTTATTCTACCTGTTTAGATATGAACTAATTATGCCAGTAGATTAGGGATGAATATGTTTCAATTTAGATAAAGTGCACCCGCATTTGCGTGGAGAGAGGGTGGGAAAATATTTAGGAAATATCACCTGATCATGATTGAGCCACGATCTCCCAGTCATTGGCAGACTAGTTTATTGCGACAGTGACGCTTTAGAACATGTGACCACCAAAGTGGGATATTACCAATCTTCATGTCCAAAATAACTAGACGATTAAAATAACATGACTTGCCAAATCTTTAAAACTTACGTAAGCTAGAAAGGTGGGAGGGAGCTTACGCAAGGGAGGGAGGATCTAAAAATATGTAAAAAAGCCTTACGTAATTTAAGGATGGCTCCCTTGTAATAAAATCTCTGGGACATAGATACAAGCCCTAAAAACCGAGTCATCTTATTGAGCACAGTAGAAAAGAACTCATGTCATTGCTTTATAAATAACCCTTTTAAAAAACTCTTGAACTATTTTTTTCAAATGAATATCTGGGGAGGGTATTGATAAATAATACTGTATACTTATTTTTCAGAGAAAAAATTATTTAAGGTAAAATTAGAGATAACTCAGTTTTTAAGATTTTGTCACTAACTATAATAACCTATACAAGAGAGTATGTAGCTTACGATTTTGTCTAACCTTTTATTTGTGATTATTAGTAGGCAGGTAAAATAAAAAATAACTCACGTTTAATATGCTAAATTTAGCCACTGTGCTTTGATTAATTTTTAAACTTTAAAGGCTAAAGAGGCAATAAAATATTTAATTAGCAGTTTCATTTCAAAGACTAGAACAATTTTGACTATAGATATATCTGTTATATTTATTACTGATATCACCGCGTCATACTACCTGTTCATGTTACACACATCTATGATAATCTAATTGTGTAGTAATGAGGAAGGAAGCATTTGAGAGTTTAACTAGTAGCATTTTTATTTTGGGAGATGGGGAAACAATTTAGGAAAAACTACCCTCAGTAAACCCGGCCAGGATTTGAACCCCAAGCACTCCGATATCAGTAAGCCTGTGGCATGTCAATCAGACAGATTGGACAGCTACAATTAAATATCTATATTTTAATAATTTAGAAAAGAAAAAAAACATTATTAACATATTTAATTGAGTAATCTACCTCAAAGTTTTATTTTCTCTGACTAGATGCAGTCAAATAAAATTACGTATCTCCCAAAAGTAAAACACGTGGTTGTTAAAAATATTGTCTTTTGATAAATACTGTAACAGCTATCAAAGAAGAGGATTAATATTATCATATTTATGAATAAAATACATTAACGCATACCCTTTGCCAGTGGATGACGTCGGATAAATTTACATACGCTTGCCATGCTGTCTACAAGAAAATATAGTAAAGTACATCTATATCACAAATTCTCATAAAAATAATAACTGATCCTGAATAACATAATTAAAACAAATATATTTAAATATAAGATGCTTTGGTGTCTACTCACCATTTCAAGATATCTTTGGACTCACTTGTCACACATGTGAAGTATAAAACTATTCAATGATGGCAGCCACACCTACTATCGTAACTACAGCAGACGAACAAATGAAGTGTGTATCAAAATCAACCCACTGACCTACAGAGAAGGCAGAGAAGACTGGCGGCGAAGTCTACGAAACACGTTTTACAAGCGTCAGTCTCTGGTTCATTACTTTTTGCCTCCACCTTCATCCGTATTTCTCCTTCCTATATTCCTGTGTTTAACACCTTTTTTTTGCTTTGTTCTGTTCGTATCAGATTTAGCACTATATAAAGACCCCCAGCCAGATCCACATTACAGCCAATTTACTGCAACCCAGCATTGAAGGAAGAACTTCTGCACCATGCCGCATCAAAAAACACGACGACCATGAAGTTTGGGCCGTCGGATACGCCACCGCCATGGACAAGATGACGGACTTTCTATGAAAACCGTCAAATTGGAGCCGTCGGATCCCCCGCAGCCATGGATGGGACTAAGGACTTCGTTCAATTAAGTATCATCAAATAATTAAATGAGTCCTTATGACTTGAAATCTAGTTTTTGTGGTAAAAATAGGCAATGTCTATTTCCTCCTTGTAATATTCTGTATATAGTCGGAGATGATTTTCATTTGTTTTGAGAGTATGTCGAAATTGACAATGGATCAACTGCAAGTCTTGTTGACTTCCTATTTTAAAGGTTTATTTTGTTGTTTAAACAGTGTGTCCTCCAGAATGAGGGACAAGTCTAACAATTACTAGTTTCATGCATCATACATCAGTCCTAGAGACAATGTTGCTCTGTATATTTACCATACAGTCTTTACGTTACGAGCCTTGGGCTTGGAATACAGTAATGTCTTAGTTAAAGACTTGCTAAACTTTCACAAGTTCCATTAGTCTAATTTGACCCAATGTTTCTCATGACGCCGTGAACGTCATGTACACCTGTTTAATTTTTGGATGGCTACAAACCAGGTTTGTCTGTATCGTATTCCATATCTCAGTTGAGTTGATGGAATTCTTTATTTTGTGTTGGGTAAGCAGTCATGCTTCTCGTGCGGTATTAGCTTCGGTGAACAAACTGGGGAACTGCTATACAATCATAGTGGGGTCCGCGCCAATAATACCCTTTTTCTTTGCCCGGTTTTTGGGCTCCTATTATGTTAGTTTTGCTCTTAGTTTAATTGCAACTAGATTTGTGTATACTATAGAATGCGTTGGCAGTACCGTAAGGGAAAGAGACCAGCCATAATACTATTTTGTTGACACCTGCTTATTAGCCATCAAGCCACTATAATCAAGGAACTTTTCTATTGTGTATCATTATACAAAATGTTTTAAGGAGTTTAATTTACAACACAGACTAGCTTAACTGATTTAAAGTTATATATGTATATATATCTTGTTCTATGTTTTGTTATTAACTACTTGATTATTTTCTTCTTTAGAGAAATTCATCCAGTAGGCCGGCTCCTGCACAGCCCTGGTAGCTACAGCAGAATAATCAAATTCACAAAGTTTTGTTGTCTGCACTAAAATTCAAAGTATAACCCGTAATATCATTGTAAACCTTAATTTTGCTATATGTTTTTTAGGTTTAATAAATTTATTTATTGTTTAAACTTTATTCTTTCTCTATTTGAATAGTTGTAACCTGTACGATACACAGATATTACAAGCCAATTTACTACTGGAGTGACGCCTTAGACCACTCAGTCACTGAAGTGGGTATCTGTTATTTAATACGGTGTTTACAGTTTTCAAACATCTATAAGATTTACACAATTTTCTAGAAATAAATGTTTTTGGGAATAATTTTTCATCCTATTGGTAGATTTTAACTTTAGTAATATCTCCATGGTGTCAGCCTGCAAGCAGGCTATACCAATTAAGAGGCTACCATATGTTGGTGAAGATAGTGCCAACATTTTCGGGCTGAGGGTGCCATGTGGTCATCACAACGAGCTCTCCAGCCTTCTATCTCAGTTTTCTAGACTGAAACGCTACTTATTCATTCAAGTAGCTCCTCATTTGTCCTCACGAGGTTGATTTTTGTTCCGTTTCAGACCCACTGCTTCACAGACAGAATTGGAAGCACTGGGGATTGAACCCGGTACTTCGGGATCTGAAGCCAGTAAATCTTACCAATATACCACAGAGGTGGTCGGGTATCAACTATGTACTTACTTACTTTGTGGCATTGGGAACACAATGGTTTTAAATATATTTTACTTATCATCGGCTCCATGTCGTGGTCAAGATTGCTAAAGCGCTATGACTGAGCAGTGAGTGTGTAAATTAATCAGCTTTAGTAAGTTTGCTAGTTTGATTCTAATCAATTATATATTTGAATTTCTTTGTGCGCCCTTTCTTCCATCAACCCATGCTTCACAAACTTGTTATTCACAAGGATATAAAATAGTATTGTGTAAATACTTCTCCACCTCAGAATTTATACAATCCATTGAATCTTCTTCGAAAGCAAAAAGAATCACATATTGTTATTATTATTAGTATCGCGTCTTACTACCCGTTCGGGCTATACGCACTTACGCTAGTGTGTAATCGTAGGGTGATTGTGAGATGAAATGGAGGACATACAGTTTAACGTGGAATCCGAACGTCTTCGAATTCCACACATTCACAAGTTGTGATTAATAGATATCTTGTCAGAGATGAAGGAAGGGTTTGGCAATCAGATAAATTTGTGCCGGGACCGAGGATTGAACCCTGGACGCCTAGCACAGAAGTCAAACACCTTGCCCCTAGAGGGCCAGGTCAGCGTTTCTAAAATATTTATCTGATTACATGTTGTGTTACCACTATGCAATAAGTGTTTTGAATTATTAATAATTGGCCGACGCCAATAACCGATTCGATTTATCGGCCGATATTGGCACAATCGGCAAAGGATAGTTTGTTTTTTTATCATGCTGATATTTAACACCGATAATTCAAAATCTATAAGTATATTTAAATTCTCAAATCCATGAAAATATAATTCTGAGTTTAAAAAAATATTTGGATACAGTCTTTTGCATGTAAACACAACTTCTTTAATCCTGCATTTGTTATTTTAATTTATAAGAAACCGCAAAACCAACATTCTAAACAAAATAAACCATTCAACTTTATTTACCTAAGGTTTATTTTAAATAATGAATACTTGATAAATATATTAGACATAAAGATTACTTCAATTAACAAAGTTAATTACAATTAAAATCAATATTAGGTAGGCCAGTATGATTTTATTTGTTGTGGATTTATAAAAAATTAAAGCTACATCATATAAGTATAAGTAACGTAGTTCTAATTGAATACAAGTTGTATACTGACCTAATATGAAATAATACCTACATCTTCCAGTAGGAGCTGAAGCCCGCGGATGCGCACATCCTTTTACTTTCAATTTAAATAATTTTAGTTTTGGATTTGAGTTATTTTTATTTTATAAACCTCCTAGTTTTTTCATTGGCTGAATTAACTAAACTTTATTTTATTTACCTAACTGTAACTTATTCACACAGCAAAATCAATGAATATGTCCAAGATAATGCATCATTATTGTGATATTGTGTACTCTATGGCTAGCTGCACAAAATCGTGTTCAGTAATCATTTGTGTTTTTTAATTTAATTGTAATTATGTAGATTCTTGTTTATTATGACAGTATGGTAGACCTAACAATAAAATAGATCCAACCAATTCTAATGTTTAAAACTTTAGTATAAACTTTTATTCAACAAACCCACTAATATCATGAACATACAAACATGGCAAAATCAGATCATTCTTGTTCTTTAGTATTGTTACTGTACACTTTTGTAACAATGAATATATATATATTTATGGTTTAAATTTAAAAAAATCTAAAGATGACAATGTGTCATTTTATTTTTAGTGGTAATTAATGATACAAGATATTATTTGAACAAAAAATTGTTTAAGCTTTTTTAAACATATTTAAAATCCCTTCTGTCAAAACATGATATATTACATTTAATTTTAGACTATTGGTAACAGTGATTTTAAGCTTATCTATTAATAACTTCAGTGTGTAACTTAAAGTTGAGTCAAACTACAATGTTAAAGTCTTTTAAAAATTAACTTCCTGCTCTCGAACAAACCAGAATAATGTAGGTGTTTAATTTGAGACAGTTTCCGGTTCTTAAACATTCTAGTAAGTTCTATTGGACTGAGATATACCAAACGAGTGGTGCAATCTCAGAGCCACTGTGACATCAGTCATTGTTATGGACAGAAGTGTGCTCGCCCTTCATAAAAGATGATCTTTTTCTAAGCTAATATCAACTTTATCTGACGTTATTTATTTATATCACAAAAAGTGAAGCCTAATGTAGGGGAGTGTTGATAACTATTAATTAAGATAGAAATAGGCGCACAACGTGGAATGAGCTAATCAGTGACGTTACAAATGGTTCCCATAACGTGGGACCCGTTACAAGACGTAACATAAATTATGTAAACAAGGTGGGAAAGGGGTCAAAAGTCTAGACCAAAATAAAATTGAAATGAGAGTATAAGAGCAAAGTCTATTTACTATATGGATGCCAGTAAATCATAGGTCCAAGCCTTCAGATTAAAATGTAAGTTATCAGAGAAATTTTCAGGGTGTATTCTTTATAAGAAATAGAGCCATGATCAACCTCCAGTCTTAAGGCCAAGATTATAAAGCCCATTCAAATGACAACAGTTCTCTTTAAACAAATACGAATAGGGTGTAACTGTTGTCATTCAATATCAGCCCTTAGACTAATCAATGTTTTATAGTAATGTCTTGTTTTAAGCATGAACCTTTTGTAGCAACAATTTTCTTGTCTCTAGACTGTCCTGTACTTTTTTATTGCAATATAAATATACAGTCTTACAATACACTTCTAAGCCAGTAGGCAATAATTCATTTTATTATCAATCTACAGAGAGAAATATATGCTAAAGATTGAAACTTCCAATGATATTCGAGAGATTTGAAAGAATCAATAAAAGGAAATCTCATTTCTAAATCTGAAGACATAAACTTTAAAACAAAATTGTATGCAATCAGAAGATTCAAATCTATAGCAACTTGCATCATTGGGAAAATATATTTTTATCAAATAGAAATCACAAAATACATTAAAAGTATATGAAAAAAATTTACTCATATAAATATTGGTCTCTGTATTATTATGCACTAGATCAACATAGAAATAAATTTACAGTGTTGCCAATAAATTTATTTTGTGCACGAAGGTAGTTTTGTAAATAACAGAGATTTTTTTTATTAATTTTTTATTAAATCAGTATATTTTAAAGAGTTGAATTCGACTTTGAGATATGAAATAAAATGTTGGAATTCTATTCAAGATTTGAATACGATTTAAAGAAAATTTGACAAATCTCTAATAATATATAGATTCAAAATCTAGTTTTCAAAATGTTCTCCCACATGTCCATTCCTATTTAACCAACTTAATGTTTACCTAATGAAACTTAAAAGTATTTCTGCAGTGATTCTCCTAACACTTCCTCCAACTCTTGCACCACCCTCTTGGCCTCTTTCTCTACCTTCTCCTCCTCATCCTCAAGGCGTTCTGCCAGAAAAGGCACAGTTTCAGGAAGGAATGGCAAGAAATCCTCGCCTAGCTTGTGGGCAACCTCACACAATGTCTGTAGGGCAGCCAACCTCACCTAACCAAACATAAACAAATAAAAATATTATTTAGGGTTTTAACTTCAACCTTAGATGAACTTCCTGCCAGCAAACTTAGGATGTCACGATAAAGATATATTATAATATTACACAACTGATTAGTTTATTCAACTAGACTTACTCCAAGTGCTGCAAATGATATAATGCAATCCTAGCAAGAAAAAATTTACCCCATGAACTTGAAGAAGCTGCCAGTGGCAGTGAAAGTTCATCTTTATGTATGTGAGTGTTTAATAATGTTTTTTAAACTAATCAATTTCTACTTTAGCATCACTAAGGTAAGAGTGCTGACTATCTGTCTTTATTCAGGGATTAATGGTTTTATTGAAGGAAATGACTGGGAATTGCTAAAGAGTCCAGCTTACTTTGGTGGAGGTTCAGTGGCACTTAATCTCTAATGAAACACAAAATAAATATACAAACAGTGCCAGGGTGGTCACAGGAATTCACTTTTCAAATTACCTAACAGGTTTTCCAAATAAAAATTTAAATTTTACCCTGATCCTGTTTTATAACTGTAAACTGTTTTTATAACTGTAAACCACTAATTATAAAAGGGCCGTTAATGGGCAACATGATTGGACTAATATCATTTATCAGTGACTTGTACTGATGAGTACATTGACAAAGGTTTGTGTCTCATCTCTGGTTTACATACGATGGGGACGTCGAGGCTTAAATTGTGGTTAAGTGTAATTAAGTTTCATCCTTAATGGTTTCTCCTCTCCCTTCACAAAAATATATTCATTTTCTTCGAATTATCCTTCTGCATCCCTAAAAAATGCTCAAAAACTAAATAGCTGGTAGTGTTTGGCTTGACTATTAATGTTATCAATTGTATGCACACTGTTCAATTGAATACTAAAAAGTACTGTATTTG
Organism: Timema shepardi; assembly: GCA_902151425.1. Lineage (NCBI taxonomy): Eukaryota > Metazoa > Arthropoda > Insecta > Phasmatodea > Timematidae > Timema > Timema shepardi. The sequence goes on from CABFVX010000113.1 coordinate 76,414, forward strand.
ATACACCCTATTCACAATTGTGAGTTTTACATACACACAGCATTTCAAATGTTATTCTTAATCTTACACTTTAACATGTTTATTATAACATATGTTTCATTAATTTGAATAAACTATTTACCATTAAAAATCAATATCAATGTTAAGAACGAATAAAAGTTAACAACATAATCATATGCTGAGTATTAAAAACGCTCATGATAAAAGGATTCAATTATCAATATTATATTTTCCAAAGAGAAATATTTGATAAGCTTAGTGACAAATGAGTTTGAATAAATTAAATAAAAACTATCATTGTTGGGTGTTGAATTTTCTTCATTGCACTCGCAAACAAATGTAATAAAATATATGTGTGGATATTATCCAGTACAGGAGTCAGCAAATGGTTGATCACAAACGTCTTATAAAGTAGAGGTAGTATGATATAATATAATGTCTTTCTATGCACGAAAACTGATAAGTGGTGGCAAATAGTACCAAAAATGACCAGTGGAAGTGGCACAATGCGGCAATGCTGGGGTCTTTAATATTATTGCTTATTCACCCCCTTCCCTGTCAATGAGCATATTTCACATGTAGTATGCTACACCATGTCATATTTTTATTTTCATAATCAGTCATGCTTTCAAAGGAACTTTTTTTTTTGTTTCAGTTAATAAAATACTAACCATTGAAATGAGTGCTAATTACAGTGTACCAAAAAACTCCAAAAACTACCATTTTCATGAAGAATGGGAACTCTAACTATTTTTTACTATTGTAAATGAAAAGAGTGTGTGCCTCATTTGCCATTTCAGTGTATCACTATGTAATATCGAACATGACTCACTGATTCTAACAACGAAAATTGTTTGATTGGCTGTCACAAACTATTCCCCCTATTTAAACAAACTATCAGATGAAAAGCAATCCCACTCATCAAACAAATTTTTACCGTGTATTTTATTAATATTTTGGTGTGTGAAATTTCTATTGTAATTTTAAAAAACTTTTTCTTTGTTATAAACATGTCATATTTCCTTTTATTTAGACTAAATTTCTTTCCTTTTTTTGCTATGGTTGATTTTTTTTTATATATATTTTTTTTTTTTTCAGATAAAAGTGTGATTGATCTTGAAGTCTCTTTTTTTCATGGTAGCTCATATAGCTTTTAAGTTTGCCGACCCTTGAGCTATTGAATGTAGATAATGTGGATAAACCTAAAGAGTTTTCACATATGTGCAAGAAATGACCTTGGTTAAGGTGAAGAAAATAATCAAACAAAAATGAGTCCAAGGTTAATTATTAGTTTACTTGACCTCAAATGACTTTTACAATATTAAATAGGAGATAAAAACTAGAGTAGTGATGTTTTTCTTTTTTGATTTAATGTAGATAATAGATAATTTCTCCTATTTAAAGGTAAATTCCCTGACTTTTTCTTATTTTTCAAATTCCCTTACTATTCCAGGTTTTTCTTGGTTGTGGTCACCCTGACACTCATAATAATATCTTACAGTTCACTATCATACATCACTTTTTCATGTGGGAGGTGATGGTTTAGAGTGTTCCTAAATGTGAGGGTAATTTAGGTACTTTAGAAATGTTTGAACAAAATTCAAGTCATCAAAGGTGTGGGGGGCAGTGGGAGTAATTGCCACCACTGAGATTTTAAAAATGTCTTCTATAACTGTACAAATCAATCACTCAGAAGCCAAGTAGTGTCTGTGAGTTAGAGGGTGGTTTATTAGAAATAAAACTGTTTATTATGTTTATTATTTTATGCAGCATTATCGTATTGGCCCGAAAATAAGCCGTAATTTTTTCCAAGAAACAGCTCTCATAAAATTCTAATGCGGCCTATAATCGCACTCTTAGATAATACACATTCAATGTTGTACCTATAGGATATGCATGTTGTTAAATCGATATATCTCGCCACCACTATTTAAAAATAAATGAACCATGACAGTTGGCAAAGTTATTTAAAAATATATGAAGAATTACTATCTTATTTGTGTGTACAATATTTGTGCCATAATGGCTGCAAAATAAAATTATTTTTTCAGCGCATTCTATCGAAAATATACACATTTGATAACGTGAGCTTAAATATTTCTAGTGAGATTTTGTTTCAGTATGTTGGTCAACATTTATTTTAATGTGAGAACAATAACTTAGTATGCGTATTAAATGGTCAACATTTATTCTATTGTGAGAACAAAAATTCAGTGTGTGTATTAAATTCGGAACATTTATTCTACTGTGAGAACAATTTAGTGCGTGTATTAAATTCGGAAGTGCAACATGACTGATCATGTCGAGAAAAGAGCGGGTTTTAGCCAGGGAATTAAGTGTGAACAACTTACCTTTTTTTCCCAAGCGATTTAATTTTGAGTATGAATAACTTAGTTTTTTATTTTCAAGTGACATCATTTTAAGTGTAAATCTTGTGAGTTTTTTCTATGAAAGTGATTTTATTTAAGTAACCTAATTTTAAGTGTAAGCACCTACCATTAAACAATTTCTATTTTCAAATGATTTAAAATACTGATCATATTTAAGTGGTAGTATTATTTTTTCTCTAAAAGTTGGCGAAAATTTAGGGGGCGGCCTATTTTCGGGCCAATACGGTATTTAATTCTATGCAACCACCTATAAAATAACTCACTAAAAGAGCATTGTACACATCAATGAGAAGAGTGCAATTCAGAATAAATAAGTATAAACTGAACAACCACAGATGTTGAGTACATATTCTTAAATTCCAAATTGAACTTTTTTTTATTTATTATTGTTTAATTATGTTGTCATGTTTAACCAGATTAATCAAAGGTTACAGGCTGGATAAAATAACACTTATGGTTGTTTGGAAACCCATGTTTTAGATTCAACTACTGTAAAAAATCAATCTTCAATACAAGATATTAGGGGTGTGCGAAGCTTCGAGAATCTCGAAGTCGAAGCGAATATTAATTAACTTCGGCTTCGACTTCGACAAACAAAATTTACTTCGAAAAATTCGAAGCTTCGGCAAAAAATATACAAGTATTTTCAATTTTAACCATTCTGAGCTGTTATTCTAGTAGATTATATTCATGTTTACCACAGAAAATTCACAATTTAAAACAAATAAAACGTTGAATTATGGAATACTTACTAATATGTATGAGGCGCAAGCTTCTAATACAAATTATTTTCATTTGTTTACTTTACGAAAGATGGGCCTTATCGATTTATAGGTTAAATATCGATTAGTTCGATATTTTTTAATATTTATGTATTGACACAAAAGGCCATGGTTATAAAACGACTAGTTGATTGTGACTAACTTTATTATTATTATTCCACAATATTTCTACTGAGATTAGTGACCACTTTTAATAAATGGTGATCACGCTATTTTCGTTTAAAAAAAAATGTACCTGTAAGTATCTTTTTCTTATTCTCTCTCAATAAATAACTTGTAAATTTAAAATAGTTCGTTTTGATGAAATATTGAATAACTATCGATAGTTACACAATTTCAATAATCGATTATATTCGATGCCACACGGCCTGATCGATTCACAAATTAAATACGTTCAGCTATCTTCACCGCCACATGACCTAAATTCACGTGATAAAAATAATATTTATAAAAAATCAATATACAATTTAAAATCATATTTTTGCTTTGAATTTTGCATAATTTTTTTCAAGTGAATCTTTTTCAATATTCTGAAATGAAATGACCTTCACGTGTATTTGCTCTACTCAACAGAAAATGTTATGACGCATGCGCCAAGAGATAAATTAAAAACTTGATTGAAAGTCGAAAAAATTAATTTTGAGACAGAATATAAGCAAACATATTTACCCTTTACTGATTAAATTTTGTTTCAATTTTAAATTATACTTTTTTTTTAACTAAACGATTAAATGATTTATTTATGTTAACCTAAAAACTTGATGGAAAATTTGATGACCTCATGTTGGCAACATTAGACTGTTTATTATTAATTTATCAATAGTTTTGGTTAAGCCTACGAAAATGTCCGAAACAGAAAAATAAAAGTGAAATATGGGTATTTTTCACGAGAGCTTCTGATAAGAAAACTGCCCAGTGTAATATATACCTGAAAAAATACAAAACGCCAACAGGTGACTTATTGCTATTAGAAACGTTTTTCTTTTTAAAAGAATGCATATTTTTCTGTAATACCAAAAGATTTACCTTTTTTAAAAAATTTAAAACTGGAATAAAAATAACTTTGATAGCTTATTTAGAGCATGTGTTGCAGTTTATCTACATTTTATTTTAATGTGTTAGATTGAACAGTAATAATTAGCTATCCATGATGCCAAAGCAGAATGTTATGGTGTTTGTACACTTTTGACAAAGGCAAAAGCAATTGTGGAACATTACAGTCGTAGTCCATCCACAAGAAAAAGATTACATACGGTAATGGAAGAGATGGTACTGCCAGTACTCGAGTTAATTCAGTTTGTGGACACACGGTGGTCCAGCGAGTATAACATGCTTTCTCGATTACATGCTGTTAGAAAAGCTGTTGGAGCTGAACTTGCCAATTCAGAAAATAACATCGAGATCCTAACTGAAGTTGAATGGAAGCAAGCAGCAGGCATTGTAGAGGTTCTTGGGCCACTAGCTGACGCCACCAAGGAAATCAGTGGAGACAGTTATCCCACCTCTTCAATGGTTATACCCATCCTTCCTTGCCTCAAATCTCTTAAATGTTTTTATCACTAGCAAGAAGGATGGTGTAATGTTCGCAAGAAGTTTAGATAAGGCTTTGAAATCTCGCTTCAGTTTCTACGATTCAGATCCTATTTTCTGCCCATCCATGCTATGCGACCCAAGATTTAGAGGTGTCTTGATCGATGATATGGTGGCAGTAAACACGCTAGCAATTGAAGTTAAGAAGTTGAGTGACAAGTCATCTTTAGAGCCTAACGTAAAAGATGAACACCCCTCATGCTCCTCTTCTAGTTCTGGACTATGGTCAAGTTTTGATTCCATACCAAATACCACCCAACCGGCAATAGACAACAACAGTGAAGTGAAGGATTACCTAAATGAACCACGGGTGCCTATATCTGGTGGAGGGAAGAGGGTTCTTGAAAATACCCTAATGTCTCCAAGGTAGCCCTGCTACAAGTGTGTGCAGTGAAAGGGTATTTTCTAGTTCAGGAAACATTGTACCAGCCAGACGAGAACCGTTGACTCCTATTCATTTTGAGGAATTAACATCTTTCAAAATAACTTGAAGAGAAAGTAACACTTCTAACTGCCTGTGTGGATAATTTCTTACAATGTTTGTTTTTATTTTAACTTATAAAAACTGTTTGATGTTGATATAATTTTTCTTAATTCTTAATATTCGTTTTTTAAAATAAGTTATAACATAATCTGCCCTGAAGTGAATATTTTTTAAAGTTTAATTGCAAATCAAATGTAGGATAATATTATTGCACAATGTCACAGGACTGTGTAAATATTTTCTTAGCATATAACTTAGCCTAATATAGTATATATCTATATTTTTTATAAAATATAATTGTCTATTTACGTGCCCAAGTAAATGTCTTTTTAGTAGGCCTACATATTTTTTTCTAAAAAGGTTAATGTCTTATTGTGTATTATTACATAATTAGGCTAAATTGTAAGGTTTTATTAAAGTTAGATAAAATATATCAATTTAATAGCATTTGAAATAAATATAAATATATTAAGGCTAAAAACATCCAGTTTTTTTTAGAAAAATAATTTGTTTTAAGAGCTATTATTAGTTGTTTAAATTTTATTCGAACTTCGATTCGACTTCGAGAATATTCTTGAATATTCGCTTCGACTTCGCTTCGAACTGAAAAAACTGGCTTCGCACACCCCTACAAGATATGTATGTACTTATCAGTAACAGCACCTACCTCAGGCATGTTGTGGCTAGTTTTGAGAAGTATTTGATAGTTGAGGTCCTTCCAGAGTGCATCATCAGCAATGGCAACAGCAAACTCAGCAATACACGGTTTCACAAATGAGCTAGCTCGAGACTGCAGACCTTCTACTCCTCCTAAAGTATTCTCCAGCTATAAGACCAAGGTTTTGTTAGCATATAAACAGTGAACACAACATTAAACCAATAACAAGTTTATTAAAAAAAATAGATTTAACACTAAAACAAATTCTGTGACTATCTCAAGTTAACTAGAATTTTCACAAAATCATGACAGGTTGTATTAGATTATTTATTTTTGCTTTATTGTGTTCCTGTTAATAGATGAGTGTTTACTATCTGGATGTTGTTTATTTAAATGAGTGGGGAGGNGGGGGGGGAAGACCACCCAACAAGGAGGGTAGTGGGCAGACATATTGTCATTGTAAAGTTGTTAAGGTGAGCAAATGAACAATTGGCTGATGAATGGTTGATGGTGTGAGAGAGTGATAAAGAAAAGCGATATATTTATATGGCTAATATGACAAAGATAAGTGAAAGATCAGCTAGTGTCAGTACACTTTAGTGCAAAAGTGTTCCGAGATGTATCTATGGGATAGAGTAAAGGTCAGCATTATATTAAGAGCTGCACTCAAAATGGGAATGGAATTGAAAGGGTGCATAGTATAACCTTGTTTATCTTACCTAATTGGGATCGTGTGTCATCCGGATTAACCAAAATCTGGATAATCCGGAAATTATAGGAAAAATGTATCAAAATAATATATACTACAACAACCACCATTTTTCCAAAAGCAGATTATTCAACATTTGAAACATGTTACAGCCACTATTAATTCATAAAATGATGTGTATGAAATAAAGCGCATTAAGCAAAATATAAGATAAAATGATATAATTGACCCTGACAGTAGACATAATTAAATTGGCGAGTCATAATCGTATAGTTTTTGTCAAGTTATGCAAAAACAAGAGTAGGTATTTAATTGTGAACTAAATAATAAGTGGATTGTGAACTAAATAATAAGTGGTAATTTAAACATGTTTAATTACATATTAAAAAAAAATCGCCTAAAATAATTACTTAATTAATCATTAGATTGGGACCCATTTGAATACAAAAACTTTTATAAAAATAGAACACAATTAAGTATATTACTGAATGAAAACCAGTTAAGAGTTTTTATATATTTTCCCTGCTCAAGTAAAAACCTTTCATTTTTAGGATAAAAACATTAATTTTACCACAATATATTATTCTTCCAAAAAACTTTGTGGGCCACAAAGGTAGTGTACAAAAATGTTAATCAGAGGCCTATGAGTTTTAGCATAAAAAATAAAATATATTGTTTGAAAGTATGTGTCAGTTATGTTATAAATGAATAAGTCCTTTAGAATAAACCTAAGCTAACTAAATAGAAAATGTGTGAATCCCATTTGTTTGGATGTAATTCGGACACAAACAACTCAAATAAGTGAATGTGAAGGTTTTCTAAAATAAATTTTACTTGAGATTTATTCTCTTTTAAAATTATGACATAAAGACATATATAGTATGAATTATTTAACAAATGTAATAATGCTTATTGATTTTAACTTCAAAAAGATAATAAATCAATTTATCTATCAATGCCCCCTAAAAACATCAAATTTAAATTTATTTCTAATATTTTTAAGTTAGTCAACTTTTCCTAGATAAAATTCAAACAAAAATATTTAAATTAGAGCTCTACAAGAGTACTCTACTCATAGTCCGAGCTTCTAGCTAAGCTATAAATATTGAAGCTCGAGCTTGAATGATTTATGGGCTCAAATTTTGAGCTCCTTGAAAAAGGTTATTTCATTGCCTTGTATTGTGTCTAGTCGCTTGTGAATTGATGGGTGGGGGGATGAGAGGAGGGAGAGAGAGACAGACAGAGAGGAAAAATCCAACAAAGAGGCAAAGAGGGTATTCTACAGCTTGCTATTGCAAGGTTAAGGTCAGCAAATGAGTAAACTGGAGTTGAATTGGACAGAGTATGAGGTAAAGATGAAGTAGATATAGAATGGCATCTATCTTAGAGCAAGACTGTATAAAGTACACCTTCATGCAAATGTACACTATGCTAATACTAAAAATAGTTAATGTTTAATTTCTCTCTTTGGCAGGTTGTCGGAACCAAGTGAATAGCTACACTTCAGGTAGACAGGGGTTGTTTAGACAAGAAAAATTGCTAAATCTGTATATTCAAAACTATATTCATGATTCTTTTTTAAACTGTCTTTAATAGTATTTAAATGATTCATATTTAATATTTCTGTATACATCACTGTATATTTAAAAATTAATCCTTTGATTTACTTTATCATTATCATTATTTTAACTATTATTGCTTGATTTTTTAGTGATTAAAAACAATGTATACCATACTTTTCTTAAAAATATCCTAGTTATATTTCATAAATAACTTTCTTTTTTACTTAACTAAATTTTAAAATAATATGTTTATCAAACCCAAACTCAATTCAAGTCGATATTCGGGATTTTCATGTAAAGATTGCTTATTCATTTCTATAAAATCCTGTGGTTATAAAAGAGAAATATTCAAATAATAATAATTATCATTGCGAGACATTACTCTTCAAAACAACTTGTTTAGTTAGAGTACTAGCAAATAATTTAAATAAATTAGAATTTTAAAAACTATCCATATTATTTACAGAAGTATAGTTTAACAAACTAATTAATAAACTAATTAATACACAAAAAGTACTTCACCTGGTCCACAATGGGTTGCATCAACACATCAAATCGTTCCTTGTTAATGAACTTCTGTCGATCATACATAAACACACCATGGAGAGTTTTGAGGATTTGTTGTAACAAGAGGTCGGCCTTCGTTTTGGCCAATTTTCCCGAACCAAAGTACAGCGTGTCTGTTTTAGCCAAATTATTGGCATCCAGTAAACCTGCAGCATTCTTCAAGAAGTGTCCAGCAAACAACACAAAAAGACCTTTCAAATGTTCAGCTATACTGCTTGATAACCTAAAATAAATATAAAAGTTCAACAATACAACTTAATCAAGGTGGATATAAAACGTGTATTATAAATGTAAAATTCACTGACTATTCCAGGTTTTCCAGAAAACATTGAGAAACATTCCCAACTTCAACTATTTACAGTTTTTCTTGGTGAATGGAACATTTTTTGTTTATTACAATGATAACAAAATTTAAAAAACAATCCTAAGAGATACTTAACATCAACACACCTCTAAGTTGATTTCAAAATGTAATGTTTTAGGTATTATTTGTGTAGATGTGTTATAAAACAAACCCTGCACAACCACCTAATGTTAGTGAAATGATTATTATATAGAACAGGGTCTCCAAACTACGACCTGCAGGCCACATCTGGCGCACCCCAAGTTTTATCAAAAAAACAAATTAATTGTTTTCCTTCATTATGTATTAACCGGTCAGTATATTTAACATGACCAGTTCTTGTCTGCAGACATGCTTCCCTCCATGAAACCAAGCCAGAGTGCTGCAGTAATTCATACCTACACTTTCAGTCACAGACACCATATGATTAAAGAACCCAAACCACAGTGTAAGAGACAGATGGTGTCACTCATACCTACAAGAGAATGGCTTGTGACAATCTTTAAGTAATTCCAAGTCTTCCAGCAGAGGGCTATAAAAGGAAAGTCACAAAAGATGCTACATAATTATTTTGACTATTTATTATAAATATATTAATATAAATTGATTCATCTCCCAGAGAAGAGAATCAACCTCAATCACGTTTATCAAATATTGACTGGCTTTGGGAAGTGCCATTTTTTGCAGGTGTAATCGATCATATGAATCGATTGAATCTTCAGTTGCAAGCTGAAAAACTTTTGATTTGTGATCTACTCGCACATGTCAAGGCATTCAGAGCAAAACTGATGCTACTTGAAGAACAGGTGATGTTCACAATTTGACTCATTTCCAATGTTCAGAAAAATTTAATGAAGAACATGAAGAAGAATTTTCTTCATTTGCATTAGAATTCCTTGCCGACTTCAAAAACAATTTTGGGTACAGTTTTCTGACCTTGGTGGAAAAACAGATGAAATAAAGATGTTTTAAAATCCATTGGACGGCAGTGTTGAAAGACTATCAAGTCAGTTTCCAATGGAAACTATTTATCTTAAAAGAGAGGACATGCTAAAACACAAGTATAAAAGAAATCTGATCCAATTTTATAAATCTTTGTAGACTAAGTAGTTTCCGAATTTGAAGCAATTTGTCTGTGGAGTTGCGTCAGTTTTTGGTAAAACCACTTGTGTGAACAAAAATTCTCAAGAATGAAATATGTAAAATCCAACTATTGAGTAAATTTATCCGATAATCATTTGAAATCCATTCTAATAATGGATAACTTAAGCTTGAAACCTTAGTTCAGCAATATTTTAAAATTAAAAAAAAAGTTCTATCATTTCCATTGATCTTGCTGTGCAAAACTTCATGGTTTGTTAGTTACGATTAAAATTTCCCATTCCTATCCCAGAGTAAACATGAATGAGTTTCTGTTTCTTGAAAATATGAATGTCTTGCTGCCTTCCTATTTTATGGTTACATTTCTCTTACATTCTGAATAATATCATGCTGATTTATCCATAAGGATTAAAATAAATGTTATTTATTCATTTATAAAACTGATTTTTTTTTTACTCTGGCTTGCAAAAATATGTGAAATATGTTGAGTGACCCACATACCAAAACGTTTAGGGACCCCTGATCCAGACAAAAAATTCCCTAACTTTTCCAGGTTTTCCGTTTGTAGCCACCATGCAAATTATTGATACAGATAGCAGTGTGCAGTAAGACGCACAGCACAAGAAAGAAGCATAAGATTTCACAAGGCATATATGGTTTGTTGATTAAACAGGTTGATTAACATGAATTTTTAAGCAATTATTAGGCTTATTGAGCGAAATGTCCTTCAAAGGATAGCCAGATGTTTTGATTCAAATTTAGTGATAATTTTTTAAATAGTAATCATTCAAGTTAAGAGAAACAAGATAGCCAGTACACTTACCCGAGTAATTAATGCATTAGTATAAGTTGTTGAGACAACACACACAACTAGAGATGGGAAAAACAGTGATTTTACGATGTCAGTGAATACAGTGACTGTGATTTTAAAATATCGGTGATTTATACCAGTAATTTTTCACTGTGACCTGTATTCAGTGTTTTGATGGACCGATATTTTTCACTTTCCAACCACGGTCAAAGCTAGTATTTAGCTGCTGTCCGAGTAGGCGCGTACAATCGAGTATAGAGTATGGAGTATTTCTGAGTACTGGGTATTTACTCGAATAATCCCATGACATTCGGTTGTCGGTTGGAACTTGAAAGGAGAACTAATTAGTTGGAAGTTTGGCGGCTTGCAATGGAATTCGATTCTTAAAGACTTAACATAAGCTCTTTCTGTCGGCAGTCGGCACTGACATTGACATTATTGACATACAGCTACCTAATCTCCGGGTTTCGTGTTGCCTGACTAATGTACAGTCAATACAAAAGTATGCGTTTTAAGAAGTTTAATACAATTGAAAAATAGAGAAATAAAATATGTTATTTAGTATTTTATAGTGAAATGTTATGTAATTTGTGTTATGTGATTTTTTTTCGTNATGAGCTCTAAGAGATCAAGTGTTTTAAATAGAAATAACACGTAAAACATGCCAGTCAATAAGGTCGATTCTCAATTAGTTGGTAGAAAATAAAAAATAAAAGAATAACAAAGGCCGTGAAGCGAGTATTTATTCGAGTGTCTAGAAAAAGAAGCAATACTAGCTCTGTAGCTCGAGTATTGTGAGTATTGCGAGTATCTCCGATCACTGATATCTCAATCACCGATACTTTTGAGATCGAGTAACTGGGAGTATCAGTGATCAAATGGTATCGGTGAAAAAATCACAGTCAGTGATATATCGCCCATCTCTACACACAACCAAACAAATATTTAAACACTAGCTTTCACAAGCCACATGTTGCTTTTTCCTTAAGAAGCTGCCTGTGGAAGAAAAAAAGTTAATGTTTGGATATGTATTTGTTTGTGTTACTGTATTGTCTTAACAACTTATATTTGTTTCCACTTTTAAGGTCATTCGACAATAAACGTTTTATTACACAATTTTAACAAGTGTATAATAATTATAAGTTATAAATTGTGTTTCAATTATTTCAAGTTATTAGGGTTCACGAGTTATAAAAAAATCTAACTTATTTTATTCTCTTTTTGCGCGTCATTATTAAGGGAAAGTAACTAGTTGTTTAGTATAAATATATCTACTGAGACAGCTGTGATCTATTCTTTGTGTAATTAATTATATTCACATGTAGGTGACCTGGTGGTCTAGGGGTAAGGTGTCAAGACTTCTGTGCTGGCGGCCAGGGCTCAATCCTCGGTCCCGGCACAGATTTATCTGATTAACGAACCCTTCCTTCACCTCTGACAAGACATCTTGTGAATGTGGGGAATGCCGGGCCTCCACCGTGGTTCGGATTCCACGTTAAACTGTAGGTCCTCCATTTCATCTCACAATCACCCTACCATTACACATTAGCGTAAGTGCGTATAACACGAACGGGTAGTAAGAGGCGGTGCTAATAATAATATTCATTAGCACTAGGTGTCAGCACCACATTGACCCTTCTCCCCAAATGGCTTTGGGCTACCTATTTACTTTTAAAATAAACAAACATATACTCTTTAACATATTAAAATTATGAATATATTCAAACTTAACTTGAACTCAGGTGCTCTTAGGAATATTCGACTCGAATGAAAAAACCAAAGTTCGCAAACCCCTTGTATTCGGATTTGAGTATCGGGATTTGATGATAAAATGGAGATTCAGATTCGTTGAATTGTGGATTAAACCTAACTCTAATCTAAATAAAACGAAAATTACCTGTAAAATGTGATGGTACGGTCCTTGTGTGACTCACTGCTGGTCGCCCAATGGAACAGTTTGAAGTAGAGAGGCCTAAAGGATGATTCAGACAGTTTGAGCACAAGTGCCACTAATGCATCCACAATGTGGCCCTCCACCAGAGCCACAGCTTCAAGACCTTCTGAACTGTCTGAGCGGAATTGAAGTGCTTCTAGAAAGAACGTGATGAGGTAGGGTTGATGGTGTACTCGCTCTTCAGGACTCATGGCAGTGAAACTGTCGGATAAGATATGTAACAGTGGTCCTATCGCTGCATGTTGATTATTTCGCAGCAGTTGAGAAAAGCACGTAGACACGGCAGGGACCAACACTCGCGGAGAGAAGGATGTTGAAATCTTCTCCCTGGAGTAGAGATGGATAAGATAATACAACAAATTTAGAAAAAATATATATTCTAAAAAACGTCGTTTATATTTTGTTAGTACCACACTTTGGTGTCAATGAGCTGGAAAACCACTTAATGATATAATACAAGAAGAGTGAATGAATTTTAGTGAAATAAACCAGCATTCAAATAGGGAAGAATTGGGGAACTTTTAATGTGAGAAAACCATTCAAGTGCAATTGTTTTATAATTCATTTGCTCCCTGAACTTATTGAGTAAGAGCCGAACCTAACAATAACTCTGAAGATGTGAGCAGTTGGGGGCCATCGTTAACATATGTAAGGTTTTTTTATTGGGGGAGGTGCGAGGGGACATAATCCATCTTGGATCAGGTTTTTTATCAACGTAAATGATGAGACAAAATCTACCAAAAAAAATCTTTGATGGTAAGTAAATATTTTTATTTTAATAAAATGAATAATTTGTATTATCTGAGTATCTGTCATGAAAAATGTGCAATATCTATTGCACGCAGAAGTCTAAAATATTAACATTAGTAGCCCTTGTGCAATACCATGTGCACTTCAAGAATTTTAATATTTGTATTGGATTCTTTTAAATTAATTAAAAATTAGCTCGGAATAAATAAAATGAAGAGTTTTTTTTCTGTCTGTTTGAAGAAAAGAAAAGTGTTGCCAGGGATAGCCACGCAATCTATTGCATAGTTATTCCAGAAAACACCAGGTACTTCTGCTAGTTAATTATAAATTTCTCTTACATTAATTTGTTTAAAAATGAGGTGGCCCAATGGCTAGATAATTTTATAATAAAGGAAATTGATAAAACTTAATAAAAAGGAAAAATAAACTAATAGGAATAAATTTGATGAAGAAAACCCACCTAGGGAAAGAGGAAAAATGTGGGAAGAATCCAATGCACAAAGGTGACATCTCCTTTCTTTCTTCTGTCTTCTATAGTAGTAGTCACACACACATTTTAACACAAATAGAATAATATTTTGGCATTGTTGCCTTTATTTTTAGCACAAATAGAGTAATATTTTGGCATTGTTGTTTTGTGTTATTTGTACTTTCTTCTTCTTTGTTTTTGATAAATGCGACAATGCCGAAATATTATTAATATTAATATTATTTCTCATTTTTAGAAAAATGAGTTAAATGATTTGCAGTTCCTCTTAAGGAATCCTGGTATAAAGGAACATGTGTCAAGGACTTGAACAACCACATTTTAGTTTGAGAAGGTTGAATCTATACATTTTATCATTTCAACTTTCTTACTTTACAAAACTTTGTTTTTTATAGAATTAGAAATCATATCATGATGATTTGAGTCAGAATAGCCAGTATGGTAAATCAAAACTGTTGTGTATAATAAATAAACATTCTCTTAACTAGGCCTATAATAACAAACACGAGTTCAGTAACTATTCTATTTTAAGATTTGTGAAGTCACTCCTCTGATGACGTCACCAAAGCATCTTACGTTGCAACGTCTTTGTTAGTTCCGGTATATATCTCGAGTGGCGAGCAATGTGCTCTTTGTTCTTTAATTGTTTATTATTCTTTCATAAATAAAACTAACAGGTTATGGGTTAAGGACGCTGTATTAACGTTTTGGAAGAAGATAAACATTGACTATTTGTTTTGTTAACGTGATAGGGCAGTGTAAATGCGGTAATATAAATATCGTTAGTGCCGCCTGAAATCACATCCATTAATTCAAGATGGCCGGCTTCTTGACTCATATAGAAAAGCTGGGAAAGGAAAACTATGATACATGGAGACAACAAATGGAAGCAATTTTAATTAAGAACGACCACTGGGAATACGTTGATGGAACCAATCCTAGGCCTAAAGCGGCTGTAGGTGCTGACGTGGAATCAATTGCTGATACCGCTAGACACGCGGCCACGTGGGACAAAGCTGACCGTAAAGCTAAAGCTGATATTATTTTAGCTGTGAGTCCTACAGAACTTTGTCACATAAGACATTGTGAAACATCGCAAGACGTTTGGCAAAAACTAGAACTAGTTTACCAGTCTAGAGGGCCTGCAAGAAAAGCTACACTTTTGAAAAAACTCTTGTTCACAAAAATGCAAGAAGGAGAAAACATGGCGGATCATCTCACGAATTTTCTCAACACAGTTGACAAACTCAATGAAATGGATATTCGCATTTCTGAAGAATTATTAACCATCGTGTTATTATACAGTGTGCCAGATAGCTACGATAATTTTCGTTGTGCAATCGAAGCTAGAGATGAACTACCGGACACAGAGTCTTTGAAAGTAAAACTTCTAGAAGAATTCAGTGCAAGACAGGACAAGAAAGCAGACTTAAATGGTGCGGGCGCTTTCTATGTAAAATCTCCCATAGGGCGAAGTCTAAATAAAAACAAACCTCCGGATAAAAACTGTGTAGGCCTACCTACAAATCAAAATAATAAAGTTTTTCAGATCCAAGGTCAAAGTGGTGTGCAAAATCAAAATAGGAATTTTAAAGCATCAAAACGGTTATATAAGTGTAACTATTGTAAAAAATTGGGACACAAGGCAGCCGATTGCTGGACAAAAATGGCGAATGAAAAGCAAGTTTCGATGGCATCAGAGCAAACCCATGCAGCTGCAGAAGAGATCGTGACATTGACATCATCTTCAGTGAGCACTCTCTGTGCGAAGTTAACGAGAAGAGATGACGTGTGGTGTGTTGACAGTGGAGCAACAACACACATGTGCCGCGACAAGAATAGTTTTTTGGAACTCACGCCAACCATAAGTCAGAAGGTTAGGTTAGCGGATGACAGAACAACTGACATTGAAGGCATTGGAACTGCAGTAATGAATGTTTCAAATAAAAAGGGCCAATTTGTAAAAGTGAGGTTAGAAAACACTCTTTTTGTACCCACACTTAAGACAAATTTATTTTCAATTTCAAAAACTGTTGAAAAAGGGCGAAGCGTGTGTTTTAATGCAAATGATGCTGAAATTGTCGAAAATGGTGAAGTGTTGTTAACTGCTCGTAAACGTGGAAATTTGTATTTTATCGAACCTTACATGCAAAGTGAGAGTTCGACACATGTAGCTAATGTGAGTAAGGCAGGTAATCTTAGTGAACTTGAAAAGTGGCACAGAAGATATGGACATTTAAATGCGTATGACTTGCAGAAACTCGTTCAGAAAGACATGGTTAGCGGTATGAATTTTAAGAAATCAGAAACATTTTCAACATGTGAAACCTGTATCTTAGGAAAGCAAGTTGCTACGCCTTTTCCAAAAAGGTCTGAGTCGAAGAGTGAAAAATTACTTGAATTAGTGCACTCAGATGTTTGTGGCCCAATGAGAGTGAAATCTCATGGTGGTGCTTCTTATTTTGCAACGTTTATCGATGATAAATCTAACTGGGTAGAAGTTCATTTTCTAAAACATAAAAGTGACGTGAAAAAGGCTTTTGAAACATTCAAAGCATTAGCGGAAAACCGTCACGAAAGGAAAATCAAAACTTTGCGGA
This sequence comes from Timema shepardi, assembly GCA_902151425.1. NCBI lineage: Eukaryota > Metazoa > Arthropoda > Insecta > Phasmatodea > Timematidae > Timema > Timema shepardi. The sequence goes on from CABFVX010000113.1 coordinate 93,202, forward strand.
CAGACAATGGCCTGGAGTACTGCGGAAAAGAGTTCACAGAAGAAATGCGCATCGCAGGGATAAGAAGAGAACATACCGTAGCAGAAACTCCAGAACAGAACGGCAAAGCTGAACGCATGAATCTCACGCTGGTGGGGATGGCAAGATGTATGCTGTTGGAGTCTGGCTTACCAACAAGTTTTTGGGCCGAAGCGATTGCCACAGCTGCTTACATCAGAAACAGATGTCCATCAAAACAGCTGGAAGAACAAACCCCTTATGAAATTTGGTTCGGGCTAAAACCAAAAATAGGACATTTCAAGACGTTTGGTTGCAAGGCATATATGCTGAATAAGGCCCCAAATAAAGGAAAGTTTGACCCAAGATCCAAGGCAGGTATTTTTGTGGGTTACTCTACTGAATCGAAAGCGTATCGAATTTGGGACCCAGAAAAACAAAAAATATTGAGAAGCCGAGATGTAAAATTTTTGGAAAATTTTGAAACTGTCAAAGTTTCGGATGAACAAAAGGAGTGTGCGAACTTTGAACCTTCTTACTTATATGTTGATAACAGTGTGAAAGACCCTATTTCTAATGCTGATGGACATGTAGATAAAGTTCAAGAAAGTGATCCCATTGATCCTGATAGGCCTATTGAAGTCAATGAGAATTACCTCAAATCAGAAAATTTAAGCAAAGACTGCACAGTGATTGAGAATAAGAGGGGGCCTGGTCGACCTAAATTGATTAAAACAGGAAAGCCGGGACGACCAGCAAAACATTTTAATCTGGTTACGCTAAAACCTGAAAGTGCGAGCTTGATGTATGAAGAGGCAGTAAATCCATCTGTACAAGAAGCCTTAGAAGGACCTTATGCAGCTGAGTGGCAGAAATCGATGGAAGCTGAGTTCAACGCTCTGACACACAGCAAGGCCTGGACATTGAAACCACGCCCAAAAGATAAAGCTGTCATTGGTTGTCGGTGGGTACTCAGAACAAAGTATGGGCCAGACGGTAATGTCGAACGCCGGAAAGCTCGGTTGGTAGCGAAGGGCTATAACCAACGCCCAGGGATTGATTTCCATGAAACATTTTCACCTGTTGCAAGACTTAGCTCAATAAGACTAGTTGCTGCCCTAGCAGCTGAGTTAGGCCTTACTTTGTATCAGCTTGATGTTGTAATGGCCTACATAAATGGAGATCTTGACGAACAGATCTATATGGAACAGGCGGACGGTTTCATTACCCCTGGAATGGAGCGTCTAGTTTGTTCACTCGAAAAGTCCATATATGGCCTAAAGCAGTCGGGCCGACAGTGGTTCAAAAAGTTGCACGAGAGACTAGAAATTTTTGGACTCAAACAATTAGATTGTGACAAGTGTGTGTACCACATGAATGATGGTTGTGTGACTCTTATCGTGGTTGTTTATGTAGATGATTTGATCATAGCTACAAACAGTAAAGAAGCCTACACAAGATTGAGAGACGATTTGTCTCAAAACTTCCAAATGAAAGACTTAGGAAAGCTGCACTACTGTCTTGGAATTGAATTCAAACAAGATGAAAATTCAAAGTTGGTCACTATGTCACAGAAATCGTACATAGAAGATGTTCTCAAAAAGTTCGGAATGCAAGACTGCAAACCGGTAAATACCCCATTAGATGGAAACAGCAAATTATCCAAAGCCATGGAGCCATCTACGGAGGAGGAGGCAGAGGAAATGAGCGAAGTTCCGTACCAGCAACTCATCGGTTCTCTGATGTACCTCGCAGTATCTACACGACCAGACATTGCGTATGCGGTGAGCTCTTTGAGCCAGTACAACCTAAACCCCGGAAAAGGACACTGGGTTGCGGCGAAGCGCGTCTTACGATACTTGAAAGGTACGAGCAACCATGGACTAGTCTACAAGAGATCTGGCGCTGAACTGATTGGATACGTGGATGCAGATTGGGGAGGAGCCCTTGATGACAGAAGATCATACACAGGCTACGCCTTTCAAGTGGCAGGCTCTGCCGTGACATGGGAGGCGAGAAAACAATCCACCGTGGCTCTTTCAAGCACTGAAGCAGAGTACATGGCTCTTACGGAAGCAGCAAAAGAGACAGTTTACTTACGAAACCTGTTAAAAGAAATCGGGTTCTTGAGTGTTAATGCAATACCAACTCTTGTTTATTGTGACAATCAAGGAGCAGAAAAGCTCATGCATAATCCTGTGTACCACTCTCGTACCAAACACATTGACATTCGGCATCACTATGTGCGTGAAGTTTTTGAACGAGGCGAAATCAATGTGAAATACATTCCAACAAACAAGATGGTAGCTGATGTGCTCACGAAAGGACTGTTCGGACCAAGCCATCATCAGTGCATACAAGGACTTGGCGTGATAGACATTAATAAAGTTAACACGTGTTTAAGAGGGGGTGTTGTGTATAATAAATAAACATTCTCTTAACTAGGCCTATAATAACAAACACGAGTTCAGTAACTATTCTATTTTAAGATTTGTGAAGTCACTCCTCTGATGACGTCACCAAAGCATCTTACGTTGCAACGTCTTTGTTAGTTCCGGTATATATCTCGAGTGGCGAGCAATGTGCTCTTTGTTCTTTAATTGTTTATTATTCTTTCATAAATAAAACTAACAAAAACAAAGATGGAATGATTTTTTTTATAATTGTCCTATACAGAAAACTTTTCATCTGGTGTTTAAAATATTTTATTTGGATTTCATCTTCTTGAATTATTGTGTTATACACACAAATTGATTAGTTTAAGTCAATGTTCTATGGTAGTTTTAGAGTATTAAATTTGATTCAAATTTCTATTTTAAATTTAAGCATGAGATAAAAGAAGATGAAAATTATGATATTCTAATGTTAGCCTGTGTGCGTAATTTTTTTGGAAAAAACAATTTTTATCAATATCGAATGTTAAAAAGGAAACACGCACTAAGCTTGATTCTAATTTAATTTTTAGTTACCAAAAGGTTAGGTCTATAAATAGCAATTTCAATTATTATTTGAGATTAAAATTTTATTCTTGTTTTTAAATATACACCGCATCTTAGTATCCATTCAGACTATATGAATAGATTAATTACGCTAGATGGTAGATGTGTCAACTCGACAGTGCTGCAAAACTGACCCCCTTAAATTTTGATGAAATTTGGCTATGTTATTGGCAATATAAAGATATGAAAAAATATATGGCTTTTTAGCCCTCTAACCTTACCTGAACAAAAGTTACAGGTGATCAAAGTTTACAAAAACTTATAGAAATTCGTTGTTCCAAACATATTTTATTGGCTGTAAAATGAGTTATCTGAATCATAGAGGCCTGAAATTATTCTCATTTTAAAGCTCTTTTTATCCTCTTTAATTTGATATGCAACAATAAAATATTACTTAAAAATATTATCTCGTAGGGTTTTTGTAATATCTCAAATTTAACTTTTTCAAAGACTTTTTTTTATTAAATAAAAAAACCTAAGATGTAAGGAAGAGGTTTGCCAATTTTTATTTTGGGACCTCCATGGGATTATGATTTGTATGAAAACAAAATTATAGTCGCATATTGGTTTTACTAAAATATGGCTTTACGCACACACACACGCACACGCACACCAAATTCTCACCTGTATTAAAGGTTTCATCAATTCTGAATATACATTGAACAAACACTATTGTGTGTAGTTATAAAAACCATAATTCTATGAAATAATCTAGAATTTATCAGCATTTTAAAAGTGTGTTACTTTAAAACAAAAACATTTTTGAATAAACCTATTCTTATAAAAGGAAATACCTACTTTAAAGTCTATTCTTTGTATTTATTGTCATCCTAAAGATGTTTCTTTGCTGCTCTTTGTTTGAGAAACTTTTGTATCACTTCTTGAACTTCATGTTCTGGCAAATTATAGGTTTGACCCATTTGTGTCAGATAGCTCACCTTACTCAGTATCGTTTCAGCTTCTTAAAATCCAAAGTTCATCTGACTTGGTTGAGCATTTAAATGAAGGGGATGGTCCAGCAGGGTGAAGAAATGTTAATTTTACTTAATTTTTATCATTCTTCTCTAAAACATAGCTAAGCGCCAACTGTTCATCATAAATTGCAACTACACAGCCATTAATTTCCCTCAATAACAGTTTATACTCATTCAGTAGAAATGCATTCTTCTGATGAAGTTGCAAATGAGAATGGTTTGACAAGAATTTTTCTTTCTGAAAGTGGAATAAAGGTGTGTAACTTTTGAATACCAAGAATAGGTCCAGCAGTAGCAAAACGTGATTTTAGTAGCTCAAATCTCTCAAAGTATTCTTACTGAAGTACAAAGCAAAACTTTATTCCTGTAATATTTGTTTTGGCCACTGTACGGTCTCTGAAGACTTGACCTTGCTGCTAACCTTTTCACAGTGCCGCCAACACTATCACACAGTTCCTTTCCATGAGAAGTTTCTGGAAAATGCCATTTTGCAGCAATACCAAAGTCTTCTTGATGCAGGCAGAGGTTAAGAAAGTGTTTCTTGTTTTGTATTGAGCAGCCGAACCATAAGAGAAATAAAATATTGTTCTGGTATTTTCTCATATTTCAGTTTTTAGAAAATCAATCAGCTTACATTAAAACAAAACATGTGTGACCGAGGCCAGAATGGGTTTTAGAATATACTACAAACGGGTGAATGGAAAGTCTTCTAAGACCGTACAGTGACCAGATAATTACACCACACCAGTTGTTTGAGCGGGTCAAAACAAATGTTACAAGAGTAAAGTTTTGCTTTAGTGTGTGTTTGTGTGCACATAAGGCCTATTTATAGTAAAACCAATATGCGACTATAATTGTGTTTTTATATAAATCATAATCCCATGGAGAACCCAAAATAAAACCTGGCAAACATCTTCCTAGCACCCTGAGGTATATTTTAATTTTTATTAAGAAATTTAAAAAACACAGTTTTTGAAAAAAGTCAAATTTGAGGTATTACAAAAACCCTGAGAGTTTTATAATAAAGGAAAGTGATAACACTAAAGAAAAAGGAAAAATAAACTATTAAGAGTAAATTTGATGAAGAAAGCCCACCTAGGGAAAGAGGAAAAATGTGGGAAGAGTCCAATGCACAAAGGTGACATCTTCTTCCTCACACCTACAACCCTTTGTAAAACAACTTCCCTCATTCATACAGGATACAAAACACTTCTTAGACAAAATTCACAGAATCAAAAATCTTCCATCGAACTGTTTTCTGGTCACTATTGATGTCACAGCACTCTACACCAACATCCCTCATGTGCATGGAATGTCAGCAATGGAGCATTTCTTAGATCGCAGACCTCCTGGGTCCAAACCTACCACTTCTTTCCTGGTGGAGCTGGCCAGGATGATCCTTCAATTTAACAACTTTCGTTTTTTAGACAAACACTACCTACAGATAAAGGGCACAGCTATGGGTACACGCATGGCTCCTTCATATGCAAATCTGTACATGGGACTACTAGAAGAACGCTTTCTACATTCTCAGCCCATCAAACCCTATCTATGGCTTCGCTACATCGACGACATTTTCATGATCTGGCCTCATTCCAAAGAATCCTTGGACGTCTTTCTAGATAATCTCAACAATTGCAGCCCCTTAAACTTCACCCACAACAAATCACATCATAGTCTTACCTTCCTTGATGTGAATCTGTTCCTTGAAAACAACCAAATTCGTACCACTGTACATATAAAACCCACCAATCATCAACAATACCTCCACTACCATAGCAGCCATCCTTCATACACAAAAAGGTCTCTACCATTCAGCCTTGCCACACGAGCCAAACGGATATGTTCAGAACCTGACGATTTAACTGAATATTGTAAACAACTCTCCACAGCTTTCCAAAGTAGAGGTTACCCCAAGTCTCTAATAGACAATCAAATCTCCAGAGCACTCTCCAGGGATGACTACGACCCTCCAAAAAAAGATGAAGACATCCCTCTCACAACCCAATACCATCCTGGTCTACAACGTATCAACACCATCCTTAAAAGTGGTTACAAATTCCTAACCAGTTCTACCCAGACACAAAACCTTCTTAGTTCACCCCCGAGAGTCACTTTCAAACGGCCACCCAATCTCCGCAATATTCTAGTCCATCCCAAACTTCCTGACCCCAAGATAATCCGAGAAGAAAAACCGACTACCAAAGGTTCATACCCCTGCGGTAGCACCCGTTGCAGCACATGTGGAATCCACCTACCAGCTACATCCTTCAACAGCAAAGTAACCAAATTGGAATACAAGATCCCTGGTTATTACAATTGCAAAACCAATAACTTGATTTATCAACTACAGTGCAAATCATGTGATGCAGAATATATAGGCCTCACTACAGGTTCTCTCAGACAGCGAATGAACAATCATCGTTTTGACACAAACCACAAAGATCCGGACAAGCCTGTACCCATCCATGCCGGTACCCACAACCAGGACTTTCAAACCTGCTACACCACCAAAATATTAAGAGCATTTCCCAAACAGTGCAACAGTTCTCAACTTAGACAGTGGGAACTGGCCCACCAATGGATTACCAAATCAAGATTACCACCAGGCCTCAACAGAAGATAGTTTATTTCTACAGTATTATTATTATCTTTTAAATTAACATTATTATTATTATTATTATTATTATTAAAAATTTTTTTTTATTATCATTATTTTCTTATCTATTATTATTTTTATCATCAGCATCATCAGTTTTCTATAAATATTAACATTAATCAAGGAATTTATCTTTGCTCCCAAAAACAGTTGGTACAATGTGTTTCTAACAGTTTCTTTATAAAAATTTAAAATGGAGTAATCCATTGTTTGTGTACTATGTACTTTCTTCTTCTTTGTGTTTGATAAAGGCAACAATGCCGAAATATTATGATATTTGTGTTAAAATGTGTGTGTGACTACTTCTACTATAGAAGACAGAAGAAAGGAAGAAGATGTCACCTTTGTGCATTGGATTCTTCCCACATTTTTCCTCTTTCCCTAGGTGGGCTTTCTTCATCAAATTTACTCTTAATAGTTTATTTTTCCTTTTTCTTTAGTGTTATCACTTTCCTTTATTATAAAATTATCTAGCCATTGGGCCACCTCATTTTTAAACAAAAACCCTGAGAGATAATATTTTTAAGTAATATATTATGTTTCATATCCAATAAAAGAGCATAAAAAAGTTTTAAAATTAGAGTAATTTCAGGTCTCTAGGATTCATATAACTCGTTTTACAACCAATCTTGTTTGGAACAATGAATTTCCGTCAATTTTTGTAAACTTTGATCACCTGTAAATTCTGTTTAGGTAAGGTTAGAGGGCTGAAAATCTATATTTTCCTATATCTTTATAGCACCAATAACATAGCCAAATTTGAAAAAAAAATAGAAAAATATAATTATTTTTTTAAAGTGTGTTGATTTGACACGGAATGACCCTAGATGAAGTTTGATTCATTTATCTGCATTTGGGTGGGACCGATTTTGAACAAATACACTCTCAGCATACCCAACCGGGATCCAAATCATGATCTCTCCATCACTGGTAATCCAGCTTAACATGAGAGTGATGCTTTAAACCAGGATTGTCCAACTTTAGGTAGCCCTAGGGCCATATATATATAAAAGATTAATTCAAGATTAATTCCAGAATTATAAATACAATAAAGATATTAAAATATATAGCGAGTCTGACTGTAAAGTTTAGCAAGCACTTATAAAATTAAATAATATAGAAAAGTCATATTGCTTATAAAAGTTCTTATTGAAATATTAGACAAGATACAAATGTTTATGGATTTATAATTATTATTTCATTTTAATGTGAGCTCTATTGCCATTCATTTTCACTTACTAAATTAGCTATATCAATGTCAATGCTTCTAGTTGCCAATCACAATAAATGTTAGAGTGATTAAACAGTAAATCAACATCTTTAGTTAGATTTTCTAAACTTCATCGCTGAAAAAGTTTTTTCACAAACATGTTTCCAAGCATTGAGCACAGTTTGGATGTAAAGTCCAACAAATTCAGAAAGCGCTCTTTTGGTAATAATTTTAAGAAAATCTGTTCGTTGTTTTTTTCTGTCAGTACAGAAAGGGTTTGATTGCAAATAGCACAATTCAAGTTAAAGGTCATATCTTAAGTTTTCAACGCTGAGCATGTGCATTAAAACCAGATATCTATCGTTGAAACAGTGAAATACACTTGAAGTCCTCCTTGAGAATCCAGGTTTGCACGCTTGAGTTTTGCGACAAGAATTTTATTTTTTCCCTGGTGAAAATTTAAAGCTGTTATCTAATCATTTTTTATTTGATTCATATTCAAGAATTTTGATTTGGTTTGTCCTGTTTTTAATTGTAACACTTACCTGGTAAGCTGTAGTTTGTGGACAATAGGTGCTATCTTGGGGTCGGTTTCATTAACCCATTTGGCAGACAAAGCACAAATCTCCCGCAAGAGATTGTGAATGTATGGACTGAGGAATTTTGTTAGATTCTCCACTATTTTGTGTATTGCCGTTATTATGCTGAGCATCATCAGACTAGGACTGTAACATAAAAGAGTATTAGTGTATTGGAAAAGTCACCACGATATTTACTACCAAGCTAGGTCTGTAGAATGATATAATTGTAGTTTAGTGGGTACTGTTCCCACTAATTAAACTACTAGTATAGGACTGTAACATAATTTAAATTTTATGGGTAATGTCGCTCCTAAATTTACTACCTAGCTAGGAATGTGTGTGACATAAGAGTATTAGTGTAACGGGTAATGTCAACACTAAATTTATAACAAGGCTTGGACATTAACATAACATAGTATTAGTGTAATGGCTAGAGGCTTGCACTATAACATAATATAGTATTAGTGTGATGGGTGGTGTCAACACTATATTTATAATGAGGCTAAACAAGGCTATAGCATGATATAGTATTAATGTAACAGGTAATGCTAACACTATATTTATAATGAGGCTAGGATTGTAACATGACAAAGTATTAGTGTAAGAGGTAATGTCAGCACTATATTTATAATAAGGCTAAGATTGGGAAATAACATGATATTAGTGTAGCAGATAATTTCAACACTATATTTATAACAAGGCTAGGACTCTAATATAACATAGTGTTAAAGTAACAGGTAATGTCAACACTATATTTATAATGTGGCTTAGGCTACAACATAAAATATTCTTAATTCAATGCCACCAACTTTCCTAATCTGGATAAAATTGTAGCACTTCCTGCCTATAAACATTATTTCTATTTTGACATATGAGATTGTATCAGCATATAATGTAGATACTTCTTAACAGTTACAATAAATCTAGGTGGAAACTTCAACACTAATTTATAACAAAATTTAGACACCCCTTTGTCTTCAATCTCAAATAATTCAAATAACCCTTTAGAATATATATATATATATATATATACATACAAGTGTTTGACAAAGAGGAGATTCAAAGGCTAAATGGTTACATAACAATAAAAATTAAAAATATAAGAAAAAATAATTTTAAGTACGTTAAAGTTTATTGAAGAAAGTTCATCTTGGGAAGAATCCAGTACAAAAATATGACAAAAGCTTACATTTTATAATTTGTGAATCAATCACTGTGTAATAAAAATATATTAGAGATTAAAAATATCACAAAGCGTTGTATTACATATTAAACAAGTTCAGAAAATGTACATGAACATGTTGTCTGTTCAATTTGACCAATGAAATTCCTGACTTTTTCCCTGATTTACCGACTAAAGAGTATGCCACATACTTCTAACTCCCCTCTCCCCCTCACCACATATTTTTCTATTAATATTTTATATGAATAATAATAAGTTTAAAATTTGAATAAACCTTCTTTTTTACTTTTATTAACATTGTTTATAGAATATATTACACAGCTACAAACCAAAAAACTACAGTTTAAATAACATTATTATTTACTGATTATTATATTTTATATTTTGAGTAAAAGAACATTTTCGGGAATTTTTATTGAATTTTACCAAATTTCCAACTTATTCACATTTTCCCCCGATCACTTCAAATTCTCGACCAATTCCCGTTTTCCCTGATTTTCTCGGATGGTAGACACCCTGAATTGAAATATTAATTTTATATCATAAAGAATGATAGTTGAATTTTTGTTTAACATAAGAGCCTTTGTAACAATAATGAAACATTTTAAAGTTGAGACATATTACATTTAAAATATTAGGTTCATGAACAATGGTAACATAATTTGTTATTGTAATTAATATGTATGTTATTCTCTCAATATTATAATATTTATCACTGATGATGATGTATTTTATATATTAAATTGAAACAAAATTACTAGTGAAAAATTAATAAAGAGATATAAAGAATATTAAAAATTTGGAGTTTACTAATTGAAGATTGTAGAAGTGATCCCTTTCTCCTTTAAGTTGTGATGCTACATGGGCAGTGACCATTTAACGGCTAGATTAAATGTAATTCTACATCATCCTCAGGTCTTTAAATAAAGAAAAAAAGACAAAATGTGTAAATGTGCCTCTTTGTTAAGCAATTTATTACTTAACTTTATTTTTCTAACCTATAATTATGTATCATGTAATTTTAGATTTATCACTACACTGATGGTCTATCAATTTGCATTGTGATATAACCATGTTTTGCCTTTGTTTCTTTATTAAAGACCTGAGGATGATGTAGAATTACATCGAAACTAGTCGTCAAATGGTGGCTGCTTATAAAGTGCAGATTCACAGATTAATCTATCAAAATGCTATGCATATGAGATATGTGTACAAGTCACTCACCTCTCTAAAGTTTGATGTTTTCTCAATATATTAATGAGTGCAGGCATGATTAAGGCAATGCTGATGATGATATTAGCTTTAAGAGACGTCGTCATATCTGCTATGCACAACACCATGGAGGCCAGAACATTCCCTTGAGGTATATCATTTTTCAACATCTTTGCCATTACATCAACACACTGTTGGTAAATATTGTATCAATGTAAACAAAAATTAACCATGAAGAAAATATTGACATATATTTTAAAAATAGAGTCTTCAACTATTCTTATATCTAAAATTGAGATTTTAGAGTATAAAATAAGTTACACTTGAGAATTTATAAAGGGCTTTTACAATAATTACTTAACTCAATATAATTATGAGACAAACCTAACAACAGGACCTCAGAGAATTTAATAATTAACCAGATGTGAAGTCTAGGGATGGACGGGCATGACATTTTTACATCAGGACAGGAACGGGACGAGAAATTATAAAAATGTTGCTTCGGAATGATTCTTGATTAAAAGTATGTATTGTTATTTAAACTAATATGGTAATACTGTTAAAAACTTTGACCTTATTAAATATAACACAAATAATATTAGTTTATAAAAACATAATAATATAGATAGGGGTGTGCGAATAGCATTTTTTATTGCAACAAATAGTAAAATTTTGAACAAATATTTAATGATACAAATCAAATAACTACTTTTAATATGTTATTTTTATTAGTTAATTTCTTCTGAAAATTGTGTATTTTATTTCACTATTGGAAGAGTGCAAAAAAAAATATATATATTTGTACCCTTCTTAAATGTCCTCTAGGTTTGAAACCTCTGGAATCTTAAATGTTCTTTATTTTAACGCCTCTTAACGACTATCTAGGTTTGAAACACCTTAAATATTCAGGGTTCTTACAGACATATGAAGCATAAATTTAAGGACCTTTCTAGGACTTTTAAGGACTAAAACTGCTATTTCTCATACTGCCAAAAGCTAAACACATTAATAGAAAAAGAAATTATAAACCATACCAAATTTTAAATAGATGGAAAACAATAACTTTTCTCTAAATTTAATAAAAAGATAGGACTATAAACTAGTAATCTAACTTTATTGTCACTTACTTCACTCTCCTTGGTTTATTGGTTAGTGTAATCATTCTAGATTCAGTATATACTTTAGTATGGCTTGAACAGGAATTTAAGCACTAATGTGGATGGGAGATGAACTAATAGCTATCAGTGGGCATTTTAGTGCAAAACTGTAATTATAAGTGCTTAGAGTGTTGATAGGTAGTAAAAAATCTTCAAAGAATTATTACAAATTACGGTTTTAGAGCAACTTCATTAAAAATTTTAAATATTGGAAATTAAAGAAAACAACATTGTATTTCATTGACAGTAGCGCTAATGCATGTGTAAGATAAGTTAACACAGTATCCCCTTACCCCTATAGAGATCCCAACTCATGGGCACAACTATCTTTAAGCTAGATATTTCACACCCCAATGCATCTTAAATCATGGTCTCTACAACCATTCTTCCCAGCCATTTCAAAAATAAATGTTGAAACATGGAAATTCCATGACTTTTCAAGGCCCAGAGCAATTAAAGGACTTTTCCAGGCCTTGAACCGAGATATAATAAATTCCAGGTCTTTCAAGGACCGTATGAACCCTGAATATTCTTTAGGTTTAAAACCCCTTAAAGCAGCGTTCCCCAAAAGGTGTTCCGTGGAAGGGTCAAAGGGGTTCCGAGTTCCGTCTGAGAATTAACTAAAACGTTCGCAGAAAACATTCATAGCATAACCGCGCCGTCGCGCCACTGTAGGTATACATAGTATCAAACAGTGCGTGCGGAGCGGGGGTGCCGCGCCTGTCGGGACAGTTACCGCGAGAAGACTGTATGTGTTTACGAAGTAAACTTTACTTACAGATTTGGTGTAAAGAGAAGAAATTGCAGTGATAGTTATTCCTATTGTTTTAATTTGGAATTTTCGATGCCCGCAGGTAGGTTTTTGATTATTCGTAGTAGAGCTGTAACGAACCGACCTCTTTACTAAATACGGAAGACTATTGTCCTGGGCAAGACCAACAAAGTACACCAAGCAACAAAAAGGCTGAACCACAGGAAAGAACTGCTTCAAAAAAGAGGAAATATGACGAATCCTACTTCTCCTTCGGATGTATTCCTGTAGGAATTGGTGAAAATCCGGATGGACAATGCGTTATTTGCAACCAAATTCTGTTTAATAGCTCTTTGACACCTGCAAAGCTTAAACGACACCTTGAAACCAACCACCCACAACTGAAGGATAAAAGCTTAAGTTTTTTTGAAAGACACAAAGAAGTAAATAAAACTGGTGTGGCTGCTTTACACAGATATGTAAAAACAGATAATGATAACGCAACAGAAGTATCATTCCTGCTAAGTAACAGAATTGCTCGTGCAGGAAAACCACACACGATTGCAGAAAATTTAATAAAACCATGTATGAAAGAAATCGTCAGCTGCGTACTTGGAGAAGACGCAGCGAAGAAAGTTGCAGCAGTCCAGTGTTCCAACAACATCATATCTGATCTATTACAGAAGATTTCAGACCATATTGAAGATGAATTAATTTGTAGATTGAAAGACAGTGAGATGTTTGCAATACAACTTGACGAAAGTACAGATGTCGCCAGGTTATCAATACCGCTTGTTTTCATGAGATACCCCTTCAGAGGATCTATTGAAGATTTGTTACTCTGTGCACCTTTGGAGACCAACACAATTGGAGAAGAAATTTTTACAGTCATTGATAGTTACATCATTAACACCAGCATATTAATTGGAAAAAATGTATTGACGTGTGCAGCGATGGAGCTGCAGCTATGACCGCCAAAACAAAAGGAACTTTAACAAGAATAAAGAATGTTGCACCTAAATGTAGTAGCAGTCACTGCGTTTTACATCGCCATGCCCTTGTCGCAAATAAAATGCCATCCTACTTAAATAAAGTTCTCGATCAAGCTGTACAAATTGTCAATGACGTTAAATCACACCCACTCCAGTAAAAGCTTTTAAAAAAAGCGTGCGAAGATGTAGGAAGTCAGCATCAATCACTTCTTCTACACACGGAAGTGAGATGGCTTTCGAGAGGAAAAGTTTTATACAGGTTATTTGAATTGTGCAACGAGCTTAAGTTATTCTTCGCTGAACAACCCATTTCTGCATCCGTTAGTACACTTGTTGAACTATTGCACGATAAGCAATGGTTGATAAAATTGGCTATTTGGCCGATATATTCGATAAACTCAACATAATCTGCAAGGCTTTACAGGGAAGAACCACAACCACGTTTACAGTAAGAGATAAAATTTATTAAAATTGACAAAAGTCATACAATAAGATACTATGCTATATTTAATAAAGTGAAGCTTGTTTCTTCTTCAGTTCTTGCAACTCCACTACTATTGCTTCTCGTTTCTCTTCAGTTGACATCATTATTTTTTTTTT
>CABFVX010000113.1:107532-128522 GCA_902151425.1 Timema shepardi
CTAAATCTTTAACTTGTATATCTAATTTCCTCTTTTCTGCCTTCTTCTTGTCTTCTTCACTTCTTTCCTGCTTCTTCATCTCCAAATATTCATGATAGCGTTTCCGAGCACCTCTCACGTAATCTAACATCTTTTGGCTAATGTGTATGTTTTTAATCCCTCCTGCTTCTTGTATTTCATCATGAATGTGATGCTGTGCAATGACTGTTTTTTCATGCATATTTTCAACCAGTAAAGATTTATTGACTGAAAAACCACCTTCAACAGTTGCATTCCTATGTGACAATACAAGGAAAATCTTTATTACTTCCCAAAGATGTTTGTAGTTTGCATCTTCTATTAGAAAGTTACCATAAATAGTGTCAAGTCCTACTTCATCACTAAACTGATCTCAAGGACGATATATTTCTCGAAGCTGAGATTTTTTGAGGTTGTAAAAATGCAAGTATTCTTTCTTGGCATTTTCAGCCAGAACATCATTTATGATGTTGGCATGGTTGAGTTCCTCCAAAAGAAAAGAAAATTTCTTCTGGCCCAGTTGAGGTGAATGTTGAATAACACAAGGATCCAATGAAGACAAACCTCTCACAGCTTTCTGTTTTAAGGGACTTCTTTCTTGTAGTTTTGCAATCATGGTGGTTAACATACTGCGGCACTCGTGTATACATTCTAGTTTTTGTCTTTCTGCTACTGAGATTGCAGTTTCTCCTAACAAGCGTTTTGTTGCAAATCCTACATCAATATTTTTACTAAGGATCAAATTTTCTGATTTTTTTGTGTCAATAGACAGTAACTTTGAACCCTTGCACTTCCTCAGATCAGGTTTCACGCAACGATTCATAAGGAAGCTTAGAAGTTTCTCTACAGCTTCAAAAAGATATGGAGTCATTGGTTTTGATGTCTGGAACCGTTGCAGGAAAGGTTGACATTCATCTGCAATTATCTTGCAGAAAGCTATTTTACACTTTAGGAATGGATCACAGGCTGCTCTTTTCAGTGTTTCTACAGGTTTGGTTTTAGGAATTTTTGCTTCTTTGATAAACTTAACAACATGGTCCCAAATTTGTAATGCCCTTTGAAAGCACTTTGCATTCTCTAACCCCCGCACACCACAGAACTTCAATGAAAAAGATGCACATCCTGTCAACTGGGTAAACAATGCTCGACGAGCTGGAGAGTCAGTGAACAGGTAGTACATGTGACGCAATAAGCTACTTATATCCCAATCAACAGATTCCACTACTGTTCTCAAGGAACCATGAACATCATGAAGCCCACATGTTCCCAGATTTAGCAAACTACATACTTCATTGTCTGTGACAGATTTGATGTGTTCCTGAAGAAGTGTTATAAACTTTACATTGACATTTGGGCCATTCATTGACACTTGTATCAACTTAGAGGGTGTAAGGGGAGAAATACCATCCAGAAAATGCTTCAGTAATTCTTCAGCGGTGCTCCTATTGAAAAAACACACTGTTTAAGTAACGACTGATGACTTTATGATATTCCTTGTCCCAGAATCTTATTACAATGTCCATTTGTCGTCTTTGAATAACTTTATTCAACACTTCATCAAAACAAATTAGAAAATTGTTACATGATTTTAGGCGGTCCAGTAAATTGTTATGAAAGAATGGAGCCAAGCCATGTACAATGTATGCTGGCTTGTCTCCACCAAGGGTAAAGGCATTGGCAATGGAACACTCGAGAAACATCAACTGAAAAATTGTACTTACATTATTGCAAGAATTGAAATACATTATTTTGTAAACAACTTGCATAGCCCAAATTATTTCTGCCTTAGTTATATCATCTTTTATAACAAAAGTGTTATGGTTTCTTCGAAGCACTACACTAATTTCACTTTTGGCAATAACTTCCTTCTGCGGCTTTACGATTTTCGATGAAACAGAAAGACTCTTCGAGTAACCAGCCGAATCACCATTAGTTAGAATGTCTTTGTGCACCAGAGATTCTGTTGAAACAAGGGGAGCTCGATGAACCTGAATCACTTGACTTTTTTGGGAAAAAAGTCAACAGAGAGCGTTAATTTGTCAGAGTTTCAAGAGTTTTGATATGAGTTGGTCCTTTTGCATGGGAAGCTAATGCTTGCTTTCCCATATTACTTAGGTTTATAATTTCTTTGCACACTTTACAAAATGCCTGCAACTTATTACTTTCAATGCCACTGATCCAGTATGAGAATTCAGGAAAAAGTCCTGGGCTTAGCCAGAGCTGGTTAAAAACTGGGGTTTTTTTAGACATTGCTGGTGTAGCCGAGTCAGTCCTAATTCACTGTATTCAACGATAACGATGCCAAACCTTGAACAAGAACTAAAACAATGGATCACTAAAGTTAAAAGAATTGTCATGTGCAGGCCAGGAGATTTCTGTGTTCACCTTCTGAAATAAAATGCTACCAAAACTTGTGTTACAGCAAGTTTGAGCATGGCAAGTGCCCCTAAGCTTTCTTCATTGGGGCAGTGGCTTATGACGCAGTAAATACGAAAAATATTTCTTTGTTTTTTTCTAAGTGTGACATGAATTGTCATTTCCCTGACTTTCCCTGACCTTTTTAGAGCTTCCTTGACTTTCCCTGACTATTATTTTTTTCCCTGACTTTCCAGACCGTAGGAACCCTGAAATTATAGATAACATTTTGTGATAACTCGGGACTGGATTTAGCCTATTTGCCTTTTCTTTTCCTTAGTCATAAAACATAGGCATTTGAGATGTATATGCATTTTATGTTATTACAAGTACTACGGTATATGTTAGTTCTATAGTGCCTATAATTGCCTATTCTGTTGGTTTTTGCCTATTATTTTAATATGTGCCTTAACACATCCATTTCTGCTTTGGAACTTTATCTTTTTTATACGTTATGGATTTTCTGCTGAAAGAGAAAGTCCAGTTTATTACAAATCCTAAGTGGTTGCATACTCGTTAGGAGTAAGTTTGAAAATCGACACTTGTTAAATAATAGGGGTGTGCGAAGCTTCAAAACAAACATCAGCTTCAACATCGCTTAGAAACAAATTCTGAGTTCGAAGATTCGCCAATAAAAATCTTGAGATCTAAATTAATTCATTTATGTTTAATTATAGCTATTCTGAGAATTTTGTACAGTAAAAATTAATATTTATATGGAAAAAATCTGAAGAAATTGAATTTCATGCTATGATAAAAAAATTATATGTCAAAGTAACAAGAAATATTATAAAAATTGTGTAATAAAACATTTTCCAAGTAATTTTGGTGCATAAAGTAATATAAATAACCATAGTATAATATTTTAACTAAAAAGAAATATTCGAACTTAGATTCGGCTTCAAGAATATTTCATATATTCAATTCAAGTTTGCTTCGAATTGAAAAACTGGACTTCACACACCCCTATTAAATAACTTCCAAAAAGCATAAATTGGATGGAGGACAATGGGAGCAGTGGCAGACATCTTGGGAGTAAATACCATGCTGTTGCAGGAGAAAAGTGCAACTTCTTTGAAAACTGCAAATTTGAAATTTTGTCCCTTGACATCGCATGAAACTGCTTTTCAAACTATAAAAAACCATTTTGTCTGAAAATATAGCCTTCACTAATGAAAATCTAGAAAATTATCTAGTGATTTAACAGTAAGCGTGTGACCCGCTTTGTTGGCTGTATGGTCTAATGCGCTACTCTCGCATTAGATTAGACTACCGATGATGGGAGATCAAGGTTTGTATCTCGGTCAGGTGTATTCAGAGTAGTTTTCCCTAAATGGTTTTCCACTCTCCCTCCATTAAAGTGTAGATACACTTCATATAAATTCCATCCTCCATGCAAATATATTACTGTAATTAGTACAACATATGCATACAACCCAAACAAGTAGTGAGATGATGATAAATACAAACGATGACAATTGGATGTAGGTAATAAAGTACTAGGTAGTAAAATCAATTTTGCATTGCCTATTGTGTGCTTTTTTTTCCTAATATGCCTAGTCTTGTGCCTAAATCCCATATTTTTATACCTATTTGCCTGCCTATTTTAAACATTTTTGGTGCCTAAGAATCTGCTCCCTAATGATAGCTTAGTATATAGTTTTGAGACAAAATATATTCACCATGTTTGCAATATAAAATTTGTTAGTTATATTTAATGCCTAAATAGTTTAGATATTTATGCAAAGTATAATATTTTTATCCAATATTAAACTTTTTTTAAAAAATATTAGAACTTCGATTAGGCTTCGGGAACATCTCATATTATTTGATTCAACTTTGCTTTAATTTGAAAGAGTAGACTTCACACACCCTTACTACCAATGTGGGAAAATTAACCCCTTACTTAGCATGTTTTAAAAAAGTCAGATTTAGATTCAGGAGTTGAGATTTTTTGGATAAAATCAAGATTTGGATTCGAGAAAAAAATGGATTTGACCCCTCTCTAATTAATTGTACTTTTTAAAAAAAGGTTTCTATTAGTATAAAAAAAACTTTTTATTTCACAGAGAGAAATATTTTGTACATACATACAAAAGTTATACATGCACTATAATATTTTCAAAAACAGACCTTATGTAGAGATTACAGCTCAAAATTCTTATAGTGAGTTTTCAAACAGTGAACACTATTTTAAAGAATAGTATTAATTAGTTAATGATGGTAACTGAGTTATGTAAAGTTGCACTTAAAAAAATATGTCGAAATCAATGGGAGTTTTAAAAATAAAAAGTTGCTTATAATTTAATAAATAGAATTAAAGAGCCAATTGTTTTAGCCTAGCTCTTAAAATAAATTACTATTAGGTTTGCTTATTGTTTTGATTATCAATTAATTAAGCAGAACTATTATAAAGTTTTTGTTGTCTTATTGATTTTAATTATGTTTCATTATTTTTATTTGTGTATTTTAAAAGATGGAAAAGCAAAATGGCACCGAAGGGTCATATTAAATTAAACAGTGAAAGGAGGATAGAAGACCTTTAATCTTCCTTTCAATGTTTAATTCAAAAGATGGCATAGGCAAAAGCTTTCAGAGTATTGGTATGTTGGTATCTTCCCACTGACCTCTTGGAAACGAGTTGGATGTTCTAATCCTAGGAAGCGAGCCATCAGCTTCAGTGACAGTAGCGCAGTCTGCTGATTCAGCTCAAGCTCTCCTTCCTGGCTCTTACTTTCAGCCCCAATAGTACCTACTACAGCCATCAATGGTGGAAGCAGGTTGAAATAAGACTCAGGGTCACACTTTGAGGATGAGTCTGCCTGATGCTGCAGATGGTTGTTTAGGAGTTCCATTGTCTTTCGACGCACAGTAGACAATTTGTTGTCTAGTAGCCTTCGTACAACAGGGATGACCATCTCGCCGGGTAGCAAGCAATTCACCTGGAACGATCAGAAATATGTCACATTGTAACAGGTTATTTAACTTACAAGTAGAAATATGATGATGGGTAGGTGAATCTGGAAGAAGAATAAACAGTAAATGTCAACGGCAAGCAGAGTATTCCCTTGGAATGTGTATAAATATGTCAATGGGTAAAAGACTACTCCCCTAGAACAAATATAAACATATCAATGGGTAAAAGACTATTCCCCTGGAATGAGTACACACATGTCAATGGGTAAAAGACTACTCCCCTAGAATGAGAAACACATGTCAATGGGTAAAAGACTACTCCCCTAGAACAAATATAAACATATCAATGGGTAAAAGACTATTCCCCTAGAATTAGAAACACATGTCAATGGCTAAAAGACTACTCCCCTAGAACAAATATAAACATATCAATGGGTAAAAGACTAATCCCCTGGAATGAGTAGACACATTTCAATGGGGGGTAAAAGACTACTCCCCTAGAACAAATATAAACATATCAATGGGTAAAAGACTATTTCCCTGGAATGAGTAGACACATGTCAATTGGTAAAAGACTAATCCCCTAGAACAAATATAAACATATCAATGGGTAAAAAGACTATTCCCCTAGAATGAGAAACACATGTCAATGGGTAAAAGACTACTCCCCTAGAACAAATATAAACATATCAATGGGTAAAAGACCATTCCCCTGGAATGAGTAGACACATTTCAATGGGTAAAAGACTACTCCCCTAGAACAAATATGAACATATCAATGGGTAAAAGACTATTACCCTAGAATGAGTATAAACTATAAAAGTAAAAGATAGGTCTGTGGGGAAATTACAATTTGACTAGAGTAAATTTACAAGGAGGGGGCGGGAAAGTAGAAATAACGATTTTCCATGTGACAAATGTTTTTAAAATAACTTTACAATTTAGACATATTTTTTCAGATTCATACAAAGCTTAAACCCCGTCTACAGGCTACATATTCGTAAGGTGCATAGTACTCAGTAAGAGATTGACTCCACACTAACAGATTGCACTGTCTAGAGTGTCTTTATCCTTAATTCCTTAGTGTTTAGCATTCTGTAGAAGTTGACTCAACTTTAAGATTCTATAGTCGATACAAACTGCCAAGGACTCTCAATATGTAAGTGTGCATATACAGCAAAATGAAAGCACCAATTGCATTATCATAGCAATTACACTAACTAGCTAATGTTTTAAATATCTTATTTGTGACTGCACACAACCTACCTTTCAAATGTAGCCTATTCTGGGTATTTTATAAAAATATGTTGTGCAGTTACTTGTGTTAATAACTGTTCAGCTGGGATATCGTCTGCTTCACAGATGTCTGCTTGCGCCTAGCTCCGGAAAATTTCCTATCGAAGAGTTTAATTCTGAAATTCCTTACAGGTGTGTATTTCTCAAACTATTGTCCATTTGTCCAATAGTGAGCATACTTAAGAATTCAAGAATTATTTATTCAGAGTAACAGGTTGTGAAGTTCACTTTTTCATTTCAAAGCTAACTCAAAGTGAAGAGATTAAATATTATCAAAGCTGAATTGAAGTTTGAATTTATTTCTTAATTGGTTTATGCTTGAAAAAATATTATATTGTGGTATTTATATGACTTTATTACTAAAATTACTTGAAAAATTATTTATTGAACAAATGTGTGTAATATTTCAATTTAACTTGAGAATTAAATTACTTCAATTTTATTTTCATATGAGTATTGATTTTGAATGTATATAACAGCTGAGAATAGCAGTGAATGGCTATTCATGGACTATTTTTGCTGTCAGTATTTTTAATTTAGCGAAGCTTCATAAATATCATAGAAAAAAATTTTTCGAAGCAAGGTCAGAGTTTATATTTGTTTTGAAGCCAAGACGAAGTATGGAAGCTTTACACAACCCTAATTCATAGTATTAATTACCTTGTCAAGTATATCACAGCTTTGGTTAAGCATAATCTTCCAATATTTGGCTGATGGTTGGTTGGCATTGCGACCAACCTCTCGAGACACCCGAGAAATAAACTTCAACATGAGCTCAATCATTGAGATGTACAAAGGCTCCATCAAGTGGGTGTCCACATCACTCAGTGCTGCAATCTAAAATAAAGATTTTAAAATCAAGAAACCAACAAACTCATTAATAACAATTAGACAGTTAACATTCAGAACACATTTTAATATTATATGTATACAAATTCTAGTTTAGATAGGTGTTACAGAATCAAAAAAATGAGTGTTGTTAATACTTGAATACAACCCATTCATGAATATAATTTATTCCTATTATGAGCTAAACTTGACATTCCTATCCAACCCATCATCTAGCCACATGTTCCAACAATATTGTGCACCCCACATACAAAACCACCAAAGAAAACGTGTGAGAGCTCACTTGATTTACAAGTGCTGGCAAAGACAGCAGCGAGGACAGGAACGAGGTGAGAGTGTACTTGAAATGGCGTAGTTGTTTTGCTGTGTGCTTCTCAATGTTGAACAACACTTCACTCGCAGGGTGAGAGTTCGTTTTCATTTGCTCTGAAATCAGACAATCACAGCACCAAACTACATGAGTTACAATGTATTGTTATGTTTTTATGTAACAAAACACAAGACATGAGGATAGAAACAAATACGACAAATACAATATGGCTTACACAATAAAAAGAGAAACACAGTTAAGAATTTACACTGCTGCCATTGACATGTCGTTTACATACCTACGTTCATTATGTAGCTCAAAAGTTAATCAAAACTTTCATTTTTTTTAATGTACAAGAGCCAGGTTATAAAAAATTGTTTATAGTTATAACTTCAACCAGGATTTCAAGGTATTATATAAAAACTACAAAAACACTTTTTCTCCCTACCCCACATTTCCACCTTAAGTCAATAAGATAAAATAAATTAAATTAAGAATAATATACAAAGGGTTTTTTTCACCCAAAGGCTTACATAAGATATGACTATTAATTAGGGATGAAAAGGAATGAGTCAAAATATTAGGATCAGGACGAGAACGAGAAATTATAAAAATGATGGTTTGGAATAGTTCTAGATTATAAATATATTTTGTTTTTTAAACTAATATGGTAATACTTGTAAAAGCTTTGACATTATTAAATATAATACAAACAATTTACTATCATAAAAACTTAATATAGATAGGAGTGTGTGAATAGCATTTTTTATTGAAACAAATAGGAAAATTGTGAACAAATATTTAATAATACAGTTGAATAATTAATTTTAATACATTATTTTTATTGGTTAGTCTCTTTTGAAAATTGTGTTTTATATCTAACTATTAGAAGAGTGCAAAAAGGTAACAAATAACTTTTGATAGGCAGAGCACATTGACTCACAAGCTTCCCAACATGTTTGTCTCACCACAGGCAGTAAACTAACCTCCACCCCCCTTCTCAAAGTTTGATACAGAACAAAGAAGATGACTGTCTCCAATCGAGATTGAGCCAGTATTACCTGCTGGAACAATAAATGAGATTTATTTCCCGCCCGCACTAACCCTTTCCCGTCCGATTCTCAAGAATGAATAAATTCCCGACATTATCCCGAGCATTCGGGACTTCAACCACTCCTATTATTAATGAAGTTTTATCTGTAATCTTGAGAATTTTTCACTGTTGGTGGACATGTGGAAATAGCACATTTATTTACGGTATGCGAAATAGGATGTGATTTTTCTAAAAAACAAAAAGACTGCCAACTTTTTTAAAAAAATCAAAAATATTTTTGTTTGAGATTTGATGATCGCTTGCCGGCCGAGTGATTTACCTCTAAATAGCAACTGTAGCGCAACTTTGCTGTATTTTGTAGGACATTAATGTAATTGAAACTTTCCAATTAATATTAATAAAGTAAACTCCTGATTATCCACAGGCAGATCATCCTGTTTGAAGCTTAACCACAGCATCACCAAAAGCAGGAGATACGTTTCGGAAAAACGCTGCAATGATGGAGAACACAGGGCTACCGATTGTTTGGAACTGCACTGGAATAAACTCAAAAGCTTGCCTAATTATCTGGAGCATGAATACGACATGGTCCTATCTGACAAGCTGATTTATGGGAAATCCATAGCGGGATAAGGAAAAAGCAATTAGCTACAATGAAGCACAATACTAATAAAAACTTTTTAAGTGATGTGCCCATTGGGAGTATACTGTACATTGATAAGTGGGGTTTTAATAATCTTAATGTGTGAAATGTGATGTGAAATAATTATGATATGATGTTTTCATAAATGCAATCACTAGAGGTGAGTACTAGTTTGAAATGAGTGTGCTACAATCTCTTGTTTTACTAAATATGTGGATTACCCGCAGTTTTGGGTTATCCACAGCACTCGTCCCCTCCATTACCGTGGTTAATCAGGAGTTAATAGTATTTTTTTTATCACCATGTCTTATTTCCCATTCAACTTATACGCTTGTTTCTTAATTTAAAGGGCATTTAGATAAAACAGAATTCCAAAAAATTGCAATTCAGATGAACAGGTTTCTATTGTATTCTTTTGTTGTTTAAATGCCACAGAGAGTAATATAAATTGTGAATAACAATAAACATAGACAGGATAGTGAAGGAACATATGATGGATAGCGAAGTGGGGGCAGGAGACCAAGAGGAAGACCAGGGGAATGGTGGTTAAAGGGAGTGCAGAGAAGTGTGAAGGAGAGAGGAAAAGACTGGGTCATTGTGGAGGAGAGGTGCTGGGAGGAAAGGATTCGTCGGAGAGGTTTAGGTTACAAACAGAGCTGGCCAGTGGCTGGTAGCTGTTCATGATGACGATAAATAAACATATGAGATGGAAGCTTCACCTTTTTGAACTGGTAATGTTAGAACATACTCCATTATGGAGATACAACTGCGCATCACTGTATCTACCGGAAACATAGCCGCCAGACTTAGACAGAATTCCAGTCTTTTCGGGGTTTCGTCTTTGCTGTGACCTTTGGGCAAATCTCCCTCTGACCAGCAGCTCACATGAGACTCCACCACAAGGCAAAGCAACAGCCACAGAGAGCGGTTGGGGTCTAATGTCGATAGCAGCTTGTAAAAAAGCGGCAAACGACGGTGCTCCGGAATGTCCAGTAGGGCAACAGTGAAGACATTCAGCACACGAGCAATGCTGCATGTTAGTTCTTGATCGCCCACCAAGGAAATCTTATCACTTTGGCTGGCCTGGATTCAAGGGAAAACAAGATAAAAAATAAATTGGTTTTAATGTTTGTAAAAACATTTACTATACCATTAAACTTACTATATTAGAATTAAAATCCTTTATATTATTCCTATTGAGGGTCGGCATAGTAAAGACCTTGGAGTTAAAAATGAACAACTTTCTAATAGCACTGTAAGAGCCAATAACACCAGCATTAAGGCTCTCATGTCAAAGGTGGAACTAAAATGTGTGTATTATATTATTACTCCCATATGATTCTGGAGGTGTAGTATTTGCTATGACAATTTAGAGTGTTGTTTAAATATGTTTCTTAGGAAAGGTTTCAACTATTTTGCTGTAGATAATCTTGTATAAGACCTATTGATGTAAAAAAAAATCTTTATATTCTTCTATCCACCTTCACTGTACCTTATTCCAAATACAGAGGGGACCAAAAAAATGTATATTCTTTTTGATTGAGGTTATCTACCAACTTTTTCAAAGTTGAGCCGAATTATGGTGGAAATTTGTAGTGTGATTTCTTTCAAAAGATAGTGCTAGTCAGATGAATGTTAGAGTTATCGTTTGACTACCATGACAGCCAAACCAAATAATAGCGGCATGTTTGTCGTTCAAGCGTTGCAAAATCATTTTGAAATGATATTTTAAATTTGAAAATATGTGCAAAATACAATGATAATAGGAGCTTGAATTTACCCACACAAAAAAACTCCAAAACGCTTAACCATTTAATGTGTTCATGGTAAATTTGAAGCTGATAGTATTGTGTGTGATGTGAAAAAATAAATATCTGGGAGGCCTCAAACAGCAACAGATTTCACCTACTTAATTATGGTGTTGGGACAGTTTAAATATTCATAAATCTCAAATAAAATGTGCATGTAATTCAGGAGTAAGCAGATCAAGTGTATGACGCATTCTTGAGAGTGAAAAATGTAAAGTTTACAACCCAAGATTGTTCATGTCATGAATTAAGACAACCCTTATCAAAGAATGTAGTACTGTGAGTGGTTTCAACACAAGGTACATAAGGAAGTGGTTTGTAAAAAAAAAATTGTTTGGTCTGATGAAGCACAATTTAAGTTGAATGACACAGTGAATTGCCATAATTGTGTTTACTGGTCTCTGGAAAATCCACACATTCGTTTGGATATGTGGTCAATTTACTGGGACCCAAAATTTGGTGCGGACTGTCATGCAGTGGTTTAATTGGAGAATTTTTTTTAAGGAAGATTTACTGGCTTTTTGTATCTCAACATGTTTCACACATCCATTTTAGCTGCCATTTGTGGGCTCTATGGAAATGAGCAATTCTATTTTCAACAAGATGGCGCACTACCATACTACCACCTACAAGTGAGAGCTTAGGTCGATGAGACCGTGATCGATAGATTGAAGCGGTCCTGTTGAATATCCTGCATGCTCACTTGGTCTAACACCTATCTTTTTTACATAAGGGGGACCCTAAAGATGTGGTGTTGGGAAGAAAACCAGCAACACTGCCAGTGATACTGGAAGGAATTTAAATGGTATGTGCAGCCATAACAGAGGACACTTTGGTCAACGTTGCTCATGCAGTAGTTTGCCGAACTCAGAAGTATCTGAACGTTAGTGGTGAACTCTTTGAGCACTTGTAGTGATAGTAGTAGTTAAACAAGTCTCCCAGCCATCCCTTGAACTGTGTATCAATTTAACAATACAGTTTTTAATTAGATATTATGTAGGATGAGAGTGTATACTTTTTTTCCTTCTCTGTATAGCAAAACTTTTCATTTTTATTATTTTTACATTAACAATGATAATATAATTATATTATTGTAGCTATTTTATTAATATAATCAATAAGACGATTTAATATATGAGTATATCCTTTGTATGTATAAATATATATATTACAAAGAAAATAGTTGCTTTAAAATAATATGTATGTAAAAAGTGCATTGAGCAAATCCATTTTGTAATAAATAAAATGATAGGATATTAGAAAAATGGTAGAGCATAAATAAAAGTAAAATCACTAAGACATATTTACACACACTTTGAAATTTCGATGTTGTTATAGCAGCTTTCTTGGGAAGTAGTAGTGACTATTACTTCTTGAGGAAGATGCTATAATAGCATTGAAATATTGAAGTGTGTATGTAAATAAGTGTTAGTGTTTTTACTAGGGTTTTGCAAGTACTCGTATTCCGAGCTTCGAGCCGAGCTTGTCGCTTAAGCTAGAGATCGAAAGTTTTGTAAGCTCATCATTTTCGAGCTTCCACTTAATGTACTAATTTCAATTTTGACATTAATAATGTAATAGAGCTTTAAAACAACTTTCGAGCAGTAAATTTATTCAAGATTGTCGTCCATTTTGTATTATATTTAATTGAAGTTGTTTACTTGTATTCCCATGACAAAGCAATGAAAATAAAAATATCGAAGAAGATTACTAAATTATTTAATGATTCGTTTTACCATTTTTACCTGGTCCCTTTCTAAAATAATAATTTATGTAAATTAAAAATGCAATATCATGAATATATTATTATTTTAAATGTTTTCAAACTTAAGATATTTAAAACTCATATTAATTAATACGTTTAGATACAAAACTAGCTCTAGTTTAGTAACTATTTAGTTATAGAATTATGTTGGTTAACCTCTTTAAAATCAATGTTGATCTTATTTATTGCAATACATATTTTACCAAACTTACCACATTTATATTATAAAAATCACTTAATATTACATATTGTTTGCTAGTAATATTATATTAGTCATATTATTTTTAATTTCAAAGTAACTGCATCAACTTTCATAAGCACTAAAAATTGATTTGAAGTAAATTTCTCAATAAAAGAATGTTTAACAAGACCCCGTACAATGTGCATGTGCAACTGCGCATAGAGGAATGGAAATGGAACAGAAGACGTGATTATGCACGATTACACTAAGGAATAATAAACGATATACAAAACACTTCAAATTTCTAATTGTTTATGATTCTTACATTTTCTTTTAGGGTAAAATTAAGTGACTGAAGCATATTTTGGGGAAATATTAGCTTATTAAAGCATTTGTTTTATTAACTTTTTGTCAAGACAGTGTAGAGACACACCAAAATAATGTAACATGATAGTTGAGGAAGCCAACCTGAAAGGATAGTTAGGTTAGGCCTAGATATAAACAAACAAACTTCTCTTTTTTCTTTCTATCTAAGCCTAACCTAACTAACCTTTCAGGTTGGCTTCCTTCACTATCACTTATTTTACATCACTGTACAGTGTTTCTGCACCGACTTGTTATATATTTCCAAGCCAAGCGTTTTATTAAAAAAAAATATTGTTGGGGTAATTTTAATGCCCTTAAATACATGAGTGTGAAACCATTTTAGTTAATTTTTTTTTAGATCTTTATTTGAGTGTTGTTCTTATTTTTAAATTGTGTTTTTATAAGTGCTATTTCTAATTTTAAAACCAATATTTCCATTGTTTAACATTTTTTTTTCAAAAGTATTTACTCTTTATAAAAAATGAGTGTCATTCGTATTTTAAGAACATGTGTTTTAATATACTTTTGACATTTTAAAGTTATGAATATACTCGGAACTCAACCTTAATTCGGGAGCTTTTAGAAATACTCAACACGAGTTTGATTTGAATGAAAAAACCCAAACTCGCAGACCCCTAGTTTTTACTTTTATTTGTGCTCTACCATTTTCCTAATATCCTATCATTTTATTTATTACAAAAAGAATAGAAATGGTATTAGTATGTTTAACTGAAAAGACTATATTTGTATTATATCTGATTTAAAATTATGTGCAGTGTAAAATAACTAGAAAGATCAGATATCTTGATCTGGTAATATTAGTACTACCCATAATGTTATTTTTATAAATTTTAAGCATGAGATAAAGAAAGTTACAAATAGTGAATTTGACAAAAGTGCAAAAGTGACAAAATCACAAATGGTGATTTATTATCAATCAGTATAACACTTGAAAGAAAGAAGTGTTGCAGTTAGTAATGTAACCCAATTTTCCCCAAAAGTTTGGGATCCAAATTCCGCACAAAACCATATATTCTTAAAAAACCTTTTAAAAGTTTAATTAGGAGAGACTATTTAATAAAATGAATTAGTGCCTGATGGCTTAGAAATGTATAGTAAGACTGTGTAGAAGCATTGTACAGTAGGTGATAATGAAAGAAGCTAACCTGAAAGGATTCTTTTAAATGAAGAGAGAAGTGTGTTTGCTTCTCTAGCCCTCACCTAACTATCCTTTTAGAGAGACTATTTAAATAATATTGAACTATTCAAAATGTTTTGTAGTTGTTAAAATTTAATCAAAAAGACAAACAGTTTTTTTGTTAAAGATCAGAAGGTGCATGCGCACACGCGCGTACTCACACACACACTCACACACACACTCTCACACACACAAACAAACAAAATTAGAATATTTTCATTTTATTAAAGAATTGAAACGTTGTCTGTCACATGGTTAAATAAAAACATTAGAAATATATTTTTAATACTACTCTTGCTTTGATTCTTGATAAATAATCTTTTTTTTTAATCAATGTTGCCTAGAACTGAAAGCGGTTTTTAGTCTCAAAGTATAAGCTGTAACTGAGTCTCAAGTGCAGCTTAGCCTGCTTTGGTGGCCACAGTCTAAAACGTCACTCCTGTGTTAGACCAGACAGTTGATGACATGAAAATTGGGGATTGGGGTTTAATTGAGTGTATTGAGGGTGTTTATTCGAAAATGGTTTACCACTCTCCCTCCACACAAACGCAGGTACACTTTCTCTAAATCCAACCTTCTTTATTCCTAACTCATTAGCGTAGTTAGTACATATATGTATAACCAGAATAGGTTATAAGACGTGGTGCTAAAGGGGAAAAAAAAGTGCAGCTTAAGCTTATAGTGGATAGATAAAATAATAGCTTACCTTAATAAGAACTGGAATTATTGTTTCCATGATTTTTGAAATCACTTGAAAGCTGAAGGCATCATCATGACGAAGAACAGAGTAGCCCATAAAAGTGAAGATACTCATCATGTTGTGCAAAACTTGTTCCTAAAGAGAGAAATAAAATTATTAATGTCTTCGTGCACCTAAATAGTGACCAGAATAGCTAGTTTTAAAAAACCTAGAATAGTTACATCATTTTGAAATACCCAGATAAATACTTTCCTATCACACCTAATTACCAGTTAATTTATTCTTTAGCTTATGAAAATGTATGTGAGAGTGAATGATTGAAGTGTGTGATAATGTAAGAGGGAGAAAAAATCTAAATAAATAAATTAAATACATTATGATGGGATTAAATTTAAAACCATCCCGTTTTTGTTTCTTGATGCAAATTATAAACACCAGGTAAAATCATCTGTTTAGTGATCTACACAAGTAGAGAGTGGAGGATAATTTTACGAACTTAAATAGATCAATAATGAAACCCAGCTATTGCCTATGCATTTAGGAGCATTTTTGTTTGTGTCTGTAGAAAGTATAAACCGATCATTGTTAATGTAGCTGAATGGCCTTTAGATTAAATTAACTGCTCACAAATTCAGCATTCAAATAAATATAGCTTCAGTGGGAGATATTAATAAATTATGTTAAGGCCCATCATAATTGTAGAACCGTACTATTTGGAATCAGCCCGTCCACTCCTCAATGTAACATATATTTTTAAATATTTGCTGTCTGTATTTTAGGGATGTGCAAGACTCTAATATATATAGAAAATTAAAGAAAAAAAATTTTCAATCTCATCTCGAAAGTTAGAAATAACGTTTAAAAATTCAAGGAGAAAAAAAAGGCAAATAAAAGCCCTAAGAACTTCTAAAACCAACCAGAAATTTATTATTTCTAATAATACTGCAGTAACAAAAAAAAAATATTTTGTGTTTAGTATGTTTGGTACTGTGCAGGTCCTCACATGCAATTTGTTGTTATTATTCAAGTCACCATCAAGAAACATATCATTGAAGAAGATCGTGAACATCCTATGTTGGTGGATACCAATACCAGTATTAAAGTCTACGTGGACAATTTCTTAAAGTGTGGGAGGAAATAACAAATCTTAGAAAACAAGTAAAACAATAGTAATTTGCATGGTCACACCAAGGCAATTGTTAAAACATATTCAACCGAAATGAACTAAATAGAGGTAAGTGGTGGCGGGTAACTTGCCACGTGTGCACACACATGTTAGGGGTGTGAAGTGAAACAATGCAGAGCTCGCAGATATTGCCGACGTCCATTGAATTATGGTTAGTTGGTCTAATCCCTAGTTGATATATATGATTCAAGCAGAACTACAAAGGGTTAACTACTCATATTTATTACAATCCAATTTTCTTACCAAATGGAGATATAAAAGTAGAGATGGGCCGAATCCATTATTTCTCGAATCCGAATCTACATTTTATTTTCGAATCTAGAATCCCAAATCCTAGCAAATCGTTATAGATTTTAATGATTTACAAATAGACCTACATTACACAATATAGGCCTAAACTGTGAATTAAAATTTATTTCAATCATGCTTTCAATTTTAATCAAACCCAATCACCCCTTACATAAAACAGGTTAAAATCCAGCCAAATTAAACAATTTAGACTCATATTAATGTTTAGAAATCAAATCAATCGAAATTTGAGTGTCTTTTAGTTATTTTTAAAAGTGTTGTTAGAATGAGTTAAGTTTATAAAAAACATGTGAAATAAACAGATTAGGACTAGTTATCCTTTGATCAACTTTAATCATCATTAGAGGATATTTTATTGTATTAAGATAGCAAAAATAAAAATATAAACAGATATTTTTAATAAAGATTAAAACAACATGCTTAACAATTACACATACATTGGAAAAAGTGAACTCAATAATACCTAAGTTGTTTTATTATTTTCTTATATATCCATTATCTCTATTTTCGCATAGAAAACAAATATATTCGATTCTTGCGATATATTGATTTCTGAGAATATATTCTATTTAAAACACGAACATATTTTCGAAAATATGTTCATTCCCATTATAAGGCAGGACTACGTTTGAATATTTCTACTATTACTTCAATAACATATTTAAAAATATAATTAACTCTAAGTTAAAATCAATTTAAAAAGAAATAATGGTTTAGCAAGTCATTATTTGATCCTTAAAACTCGAGAGCGCTTAATAAGTGATAAGATTACCTTAATCGATTCCAAACAAGCAATCAATATACGATACGTATGCCAGTAGAGATAAATAAACAATTTTATCACTGACTAACTGTTGACAGTATTTATTTCTTCATGAAACTCAACAAAATGTCTAACTTAAGGATCATATGCAATAAATTGGGGTTCTTTGCGTAGTTATAGATAATTAAAATCAGTTAGCTAGTAAGAAGTAACAGTTTCTTTATTTTAATCACCACTCGAGCGAATAAACATAATATATGTCATGGCGGCTGACTTAATATCGTGTGTAATGACAGCTGACCTTGCATGCATAATGTGTTCTTATTTCTGTTAAAAAAAAACGTAGTTTGTTTTATTTATTTCGAGTTTATTTGTAACTCTAGTTTTAATTTTCAGTTTTTGAAGAGTTTTAATGTGGTCATTAAAATATTTATAAGGTTGTTCGTCAAGTGAAATATTTAGAAGTGAGCATGTGCCGAAATGGTCGAGTTTCCAATAGAGGTGGGAGGGTAGGGTACTAGGCACGTAAGATTTTCCACACCCAACGATTATTTTTATTTCTTAAAGAATATTTTATTAATGTTTATCTCTTTTCTCCAACAAAATAAATATTACGGATTAAGTTGTGCTTTTCAAGTAGGCCTAACTAATTAATTTTTGAATTCAAGATATTACGCTTTGTTTATGAGGTGAAAGATTCGATCATTGAATCCAGTAAAACACTGAATCCTCGAATCACGAATACTTGTCAGGATTCGGTGGATTCGAAGATTCGAGTGGCCCATCTCTAAATAAAAAATAATCTACTTTAACATATGCATATGCCAAGTCATGTGATCTGCAGCTGTGAGTTTTGGATTTTGACAAATATAATCGATACTTATAAAATAACACTAGTGATATAATAAAATATTATCAATGTCAACCACAGAAAGTATATTTGTATTTTTTTTAAAAGGTGCTCTAAATGTTAATTCTTAAGAAAATCAAGGTGTACTAAGCACTCACCGGTATCATGCCTGCCAGGTGTGCCAATACGAGCAGAGCATGGTGATGCGTTTGTGGGTTCTGAGTGGCTCGAATACAATGAACTATCAGTTCCACATTAAGCGTCCTCTCTGGCACAAAGAGGTCTGAGTAAATCAGCTCCCCATCTGGTGACAGTTTCTGGCAGCAGTTCAAGATGGAGGACAGCACCAATTGCTTTGTGTATTCCACAGGGGCTTGCGTTTCAAACTCTAGTGACCTGAATAAAAGGGTTGGTCAATGAGAGTTTACTTTATCACAGAAAAAATTTTCTTCATAATACACCAGGTAGTTCCAACATTTATATACATTACACCAATTTATGCGTGGAGGTAAGGCGTCTCCAAACTATGGCCCCCAGCATTATTTTATTCAACCCAGGGATCTTTACTTCAGCCGGATAGATAAACTCAATGACAATAAAACTATAATAAATACAAATAACTCATATTCTTGTTAAAGCCTATGTCTGTTGAAGTGTAGTATATGTTTATTTGTTTCAAATTTCCCTTTTGGATTAATGCTATATACAGAGCTGTTCTAGTGATAATTATGCATGTCAATTCTATTTGTGACATCTTGAAAGGGATATTTTGTATGGAATTGTATTTTAAACACCCCAACTTACCCAATAAACCAAATAATAATATTTTTTAAAAATTCCAATTTTTTTTATATCAGACCGAGAATCAAATAAAAGTCTGGTTTGGTCCACTTAACAAAAGGTTTAAAGAGCACCAATCTAAGCTTATAAGTAATATCAGAAAATGATAATCTAAAGTGGGCTTCTTCCCTAATGAAAATTTGTATGGCACAGTAAAAATTTCCCTTTAAGAATCTCGCCAAATTTAACAAACATTAGAAGACTAATAACAAGCTAAATTAACGACTCACTTCTTGAGGATGTCGAAAAGTACAGGCAACATAAGATGAACCGAATTGAGCTTCTTCTTGTTCTGAACAAACTCCAGCATAGTGACTCCCCTCTTCCAGATGGGTGATTGAAGCAAGGAAAGAGATGGCGCGAGGTTGACTGATCTGAACCAACAAGAAAACGAATACATAACCAAACATATTTATTGTCAGCCAAACAATGAGAAAACATAATTTTAATATTTTTTATTCATTTTTGCTGAACAAACTAGATAAAGACACATTAATATACACCCATTTTGGAATTATATACTTTAATCACTTAGTAAACAAGACATGTCAGCCCCTTCACTCTCTTGATTTTTATTGTTTCATTTAAAGTGTTAACAGCAATTTATTGTGTCTAAGATTTAAAGGGAGGGGGAAAAGGGGGGGCGAGTGTGACATCACAGTGACCAACATTATTTCCATTGTATAAGGCAAATATATTTAACCTAACATGACAGAAGAATAAGGACAGATTCATATTATTATATTTCGTGGCGGATTATCCATAAGGCCTGTTAGGCCCGGAATTAGGCACCACAAACTCTGGAGGGCCGCAAGCCAGAGGAATACATTTTTTTATGTATTAAATTATATTTAGACCTGAATGATTAAAAATTTTAATTTCATATATTATTTTATTGATAATGTTTACAAATTTTTTTGTGCATAGCTACACGATAGAATGTAGGTATTTATAAGGGTCAACATTTATTTATATTAAATAAATTAGCAAGGCTGTGAGCCTAGCTACCAGAACAATCAGTAGACTAGACTACAACGCTTGGCACCCTTGGCTTTGGCAGCCGTTGCGCACGCACCTTCCCGTCTTAGCACTCAGTCAGCCGCAGATCCAAGATTGTTGAGCTTAACCAGTTTTGCAGCAAATGCTGAAATGCTGCGTAATATTAATTTCAATGGCATTATTAAGGAATTCTTATCATGCAAAGTTGGTTTGTAATTTATTTGTTAAAATGTTTTTAGCACATCATATTCATAACTTAAAAAAATACTGTTAGTATAATAATTTTAAAACATGTTTTTAGCGCATCAACTTCAAATTTCAAAGTCAATAGTTTTCCCTAACTTAAAAAAATCCTACTGTAATTATTTATTTTGATTTCAGTTCATAATATTAAAAAAAGTTCATTCAAATACAACTAAAGCTTTTCTCGAAACCTAAATTGCCATTGCAATATCCATGTCTATTATAGTAAACCAGTGTAAATGCCTAGTTGTTGGTGGGTGGTTTTTAAGTGGGGGGGGGGG
>CABFVX010000113.1:128548-164610 GCA_902151425.1 Timema shepardi
AGTAAATTGGGCCTAGGGGCTCAAGGACTTTTAGTCTCCCACTGATTATATTCTTAATAGTGATAAGAAATTTTGTCCTCAAATAATTCTTTATTTTTAAAGGAAAAAATATTTTAAAACCTTTTTTCAAGTTTCTGTAATTTAAAATATACTATTAGCTGTTGGGCTGTCTTATGGTTAAACATTCTATTTTTAACTCTAAAAGTTGCTTAGTTTACTTTTAAGCAGTCATTTTAAGATGGGGATGCAGAGAACACGAGAAAATGTTAAGTATGCTTGCAGTTTTTATAGCAAAACTCTTTTTTGGTCAAAATAAATCGATTATTTCTTCTACATAAGGAAGTGGTATTAAAACTTCTATTAATAACTTTAAAAATTGATAAAGCAAGTAAAAGATTTTAATACAATACCAGATTTTATTGACTTTCAATCAATGTTGATGGTCAAAAGTGGGCTTCCTATAAAAATCAGGGTTTAGTTAGCTGTTGATATTCTCTTTTTAATTATTGCTTCCTACAGCTGTCATTTAAAGTGGCAACTCACCGCCTCAGTCTCTTGGATCTTCCAGTCGGAGTAATCTCATTCCCTTGCACATCTCTCATCTTGGTCAACTCCTCGACTACAATACTCGCATCCAGAATGATCTTCTTCATGAAATGTCTACAGGCAGACAACACGTCAGCCAGGTCTGTGTCTGTGCTTATTTCTATCAGAAGAGTCACAAGTTTCTGCTGCAACTTGTTGGGAAGATGTTCCAGAGGCACTTGTGACAGCTGAAATATATTCTCAAATCAGACGACTCATGTACCTTCCCTTATTTCAGCTTAGGACAGAATAAATGCAATAGCCCAACTTGGGTGGTTTTATTTGGGTTTTGACCATAAACTCAGGTGACTAAACAGCAACTCACCTGAGTGAGTGTGACGATTGCAGGGCAGGTGGGTGTGCCGTTGTCCGCCCACACAACAGTGTGGGAATCTTTCAGGGTGCTTTCAACAAGCTCCCAGCACTTGTCATGCTTTAGACAATCACTAGTGGTGTGTTCCAATTTCCCCAGAACATTCCGCAGGATGACAGAGTGGTGGATATCCAGCTCCCTGTCCATCTGCTGGCTGATTGACAAAACTCTCAAACCCAATGGCACCAGATTCAACAGAACACTCTAAAACAACGACAATAACGGAAATACATTTATTTTCTTGATGTTTTATTAAGGTAGATGTACATGACAAAAAAAATCGCCCAGTTTTAAATATGCATTTGTAAATATTTTAATATATTATCATAGCAACCATAATCACTATATCAGGTTATTACTCTATAAGAAAAACCTCTTTTCGCTTTATGAGGTAATTGTACTATATCTGGAAGAAGGTATAGGAAAGGTGGATAGAAACATATAAAAGGGGGACGAACACAATCTGGCCTTTACAATGAAAAGAAGAACACAGTTCACACTTTACACTGCTGCCAATGGACAGTGGCGTGTTTTTTTAAGTAAGTACCGTTTTGACATTAAAAACAAGCAAGTGTACTTTTTTTTATCAATTTTATTTTTACATGAAAGCCTGTACTTTAATCTACTTTTCAACATAATTTCCAACAATATTAAGGCACTTGTTGTATCGTACAACTAGCTTTTGAATTCCATCCTCATAGAAATCTGCCACCTGATTTGATAACCATTGCAACACGGCCGTCACGGTCATGATCATCATCGTGGTGCTGACCACCAAGATGCTTTTTTTAAATGCAGAAACAAGTGGTAGTCACTATGTGCTAGATCGGAACTGTACAGAGGGTGATCAAGTTGTTTCCAGCTAAATGATATGATGAGAGCTTGGGTATGACCAGCCCCATGTGGACGGGCATTGTCATGAAGAAAAACAATCGGACCCTTACTCAGCATGCCACGCCTTTTGTTTTGGATTGCATGGTGCAGTTTAGTTAAGGTCTCACAATAGGTCTCAGAATTTATTGTGTCACTACAGGGCAAAAAATACACCCCCCCTTCCTATCCTAAAACACAGTACACATGATTTTTCAGGCTGAAATTGTTTGCTTGAACTTCACATTCTTGGGTGATGTTGAATGCCGCCATCCTATGGATTGTTGTTTCGATTCCGGTGTAACATGAGCCACCCATGTGTTGTCACCTGTGACAATTTGGTTCGGTAGCCAGTGTAATCACAACTTATGATAATTTAAGTGTTCTGTCACAATTCCATAAGAAACACTTCTTGGAACTTGAGGAAACCCATTAGATAAAGATGAAATAGTAAGGCATCTGCTTTCTCGAACTTTTTCCATCAACTTTTTGTACCAAGTCTTCAGTAATGACAGAAGGTGGCCCACTTCGTTCCTCATCATGCACATTCGTGCGGCCATCTTTAAATGCTCTAGCCCATTTTCTTACATTCCTTCGCTCATAATGTTTTCTCCATGCACTTCACTGATCTGCCGATGAATTTCAGCCGCTTTCACATTTTTTGCACGAAAAAAACGAATAACAGGGTGTATGTCACAGTCGGCGGGCTTTTCAATTGACTGAGCCATATTAAATACTCACAAACAGACGTAAACATGGTTGAATACTTCCGTAATGGCATCTGTGGCAACCCAATAAATAGATGGAGGTACTCAACGCGCATGCAAGGAACGGCAGCCGCAGCGACCAAATTTCAAAACTGTACTTACTTAAAAAAACATGCCTCGTATGTTTATTTTTCTAAAATAAATTAATTTAAGAGTAGTTTACTTAAGATAAATTAAAGAAAAATTTTAAAGGTTTGGAAATTGGCCTTGAAGATTGGTTCAAAATGGGTATCTGATAGGGGTGTGGAAATATTCAAAATTTCAAACATGCTTTAATATAAATGGCCGAATATGATTCGACCCTCTATTACCAACCTCCAGGGCCACCCTTAGGGGTATGCAAATAGTGCAGCCACAAAGTACCTGCAATACGGGGGACCCTGTGCTTGCTTAGCTGACAAATAGAAAAAAAAAAAGATTAAGTGGGAAATTTTTGCTTTCACACCTTTTTTTAAATATTAGCATCTTGCATAAGTGATCTAGAAAATGTTAGAGTGTAAAAACAAATAAAAATATATAACGAGTGAAGCGAGTCTCTATTTAAATTCCAACAATCTGTATTTGTCTGTTTATGGTGGATATGTCTCCCAATAACTTTTGAACGCATTAACCCATTTAATGCATAAGTGGTACAGTTATTCTTTGTATCTTTGTACAGTTTTGTTGGGGAAGAAACTTGAACTAAGGATATGTATTAACACATGGCTCCCAGCATTAATTAATATATTAATGTATTTACATTTTAAGGTATTTCGCAATACCTTAATGATACAAATTAAAATTAGTATAACATTGCAAACTAATGTAATTACAACAAATAAATCAGTTTTTAAATAATTTATCATGAGGGGATTGGGAGGATGGAGGTGAGGTAAATAAGTGGGGGAGCCCACATCTGCTTTTTATATAGATACCACCGTGTCTTACTACCCAAAGATTCAATAGAATTCAATGCTCAATCAAAGTTATATTTTTTTAAATTTAATTAAAATGTATAGGTATGTCCGTCTTCAGTTAAAACATTTTATATGAAATATGAAAAAATACAGTTTTTGGAAATAATAATTGTAAAAATGGCTAACAAAAGTATTTCAATTTTTGAGGAAAGGTTATCTTTCTTTTCACAATATCCTGAGATTTTGTAAACCATGTCAGTATTTTTTTCTAAACATCAGATGGTTTTATTATATTTTCTGCATTTACAACTACTACTACATTTTAAACATCCCTTTTCAAATCAATAAATTATCATTAATCAATTTCACCATAAAGGGGGGTTGGGGGAGGGCGAACCATTTGGTTTGTATTATTTAGTATTTGTTCAAAATTCTACTTTTCTATTTGAAGTTATTCCATTAAATAATCCATGAACCAGTGCTTGGTAGTGTTGCAAAATTGTAAAATGTTATGACCCGCCTCGGTGGTGTAGTTGGCTAACGCGCTAGTCATTTTGAGTTTCTTGACTGCTGAGGACAGGGAGATTGAGGTTTGAATCTCAGTCGGGTGAACTGGGAATGGTTTTTTCCTAAATGGATTTCCACTCTCCCTCCACGCAATTGCGGGTTCACTTCCTCTAATTCAACCTTCCCAATTCCTAATCCATTAGCGTAAGTAGTACTTAAAGTGTATAACCCAAATGGGTAGTAAGATGCAGTGCTAAATAATAATAATAATAATAATAATAATAATAATAATAATAATAATAATAATAATAATAAAATGTTATATTTTTTCTATCGTCAAGTAAATAATCAAAAAAATATGCCTACCTCTGAATTGACTCGTTTTAGTATCTTCAATAGTGCAGCCGAAATGTAAGGGGGTGTCTCAACATCCCCTATTAGCTTGAGCAGTGTTTTTAGACAGCTCTCCATGTTAGGTTTAAGTTGCTCAATCTCTGACTCTTGTATGTCTGTAGAGAGGTACTGATACATCACCAAATATATATGTCTGAGGAGCAATACATAATAATCCATTTAAAGCAAGGCAATACCAAATGAACAATTTTGAAAACATTTATGGAAAAATCAAATATGTGACAGGAATTTTCTCCTGCATTTAAAAACCCATTATAATTATCTTAAGGAATTTAATGATAGAATTGTAGAATAATGACGCTTCATTTTACTACAGTTCTAACATATTTATTTTGGTTAGTTTACTTTATTTCATTCAAATAGAGTTGTTTAGTTTTGACTTTAAAATATTAAACACAAACTAAAGTAGAAGTAATATGGTCATTTGGGGTGTGAGAAGCTTAGAAACTTTGACTTGGCTTCGAAACAAACATCAGCTTCGACTTCGCTTTGAAACCTAATCAGTAAAAATAGTGACAGCTAAACTACTCAGTTTATGTTCAATTATAGCCATTATAAACTGTTTTGTACATTACAATTATTATTATTATTATTAGCACCGCGTCTTACTACCCGTTCAGGTTATACGCACTTACGCTAATGTGTAATGGTAGGGTGATTGTGAGATGAAATGAAGGACCTACAGTTTAACGTGGAATCCGAACCACGGTGGAGACCTGGCATTCTCCACATTCACAAGATGTCTTGTCAGAGGTGAAGGAAGGATTTGGTAATCAGAAAAATTTGTGCCGGGACTGGGGATTGAACCCCGGCCGCCAGCACAGAAGTCTGACACTGTACATTACAAATTGATATTAAAATAAAAAAACCAAAGAAAATGAATTGCATGTTGTGATAGTAACTTAATTTATCAGACTACCATGAATTATAACAAACTAACTTGCAATAAAACATTTTCCAAGTAATTTTAGTCTATAAAATAATGTAAATAACTACAATATAAAAAAATTTCAAGCATAAATAACAAAAAGAAAATATTCAAACTTCAATTCAGCTTAAATAATATTTCATATATTCGATTCAAGTTTGCTTTGAATTTAAAAAGTAGACTTGGCATACCCCTAATGGTCATCCATTTGAAAATGGTTTGATCCTTAAATACAAATGGGTTTGTGAGAAATTGGACAAACTGGAGGGCCCATGTGATATATGATTTTGATTTGTGGGATGTTGTGAATGGTGACATTATTCTAGCCTTACCATAGACAGTAAAATAGATCCCATAAAATAGTCAAATGAAATAGTGTTGATTCTGGCTCTTTAATGGTTAGATTAAATAAGTAATATTTACTTTACATCCATTACTGTTCCCAGACTGTGGCCTGGTACAGCTTTTATTCAAACCATACATTTTCCACTACCGGCTTGCTAAGCCTGGTGTAGTTTCATATGCCCTATAATATAACTTAATAACATGACAAGCACAACATTCAGTCCTCAGCCATAACTACTTGGACCACCAGACAAAAATCAAAAGAAAAATGATAATGTATCATATTTTCAACTGTTGTTTAGAGGGGAGCAGTGGTCTATATAATAATTCAAATTAAGAGGAATAACTAATACATTTTTATTTTTATTTATTTGAGGTAATTTATGTGCAATTTTTGAACCAACTGCTTATATCAGCACACAAGAATTTCATTGAGCGAGCTTTAAATGCCCTACTATTTTGCCAGGAAAGGTATTGCTGCATACCTTCCGAGGATCTTTAACATGCCACAGTTGGTATTGGACCAACGACTTTACTTCTCCTCCGTAGGAGGTTGTGCCAAGGATTTTTATCGCTCATGAAAAATCTGTTGACCTCGGTTGGGTTTGAACCCACAAACATCGGGTCTTGAGGCGAACATTTTACCCCAAGACCACTGAGGTCAACGACCAATATATTAACCCGAGTAGTTCCGGCCTATAAATTCTTACTTTCATGGGGAGGATGGGGCAGAGGAATAATCCACACTTTGGATCTTACTTACTGAATGGGCCTTCTAAATATATTTACACTAATGAGAGGGATGTAAAAGGTAAAATTTTTACTTAGTTCGCACATTTGCATAGAGGAAGGGTGGGATTATTACTATTATTTTCAAATAAAAACCACCCTAATACAATCGGCCATGATTCAAACCCCAATCTCCCTATCACTGGCAAACCAGACAAGATGAGTCTGAAACTTCTGTCTGTGTGCTCACCGAGCGGGCTAAAATTGGTAAAGTTTACTACCTCCAGTACAAGATGACACATGGCATCAAAAATAATGTGTGTTAGTGTTTTTACTTTTACTTGTGATTTATTCCTAAAATTCTATCATGACTAATTATTTAATGATATTTTTCAAGTGAGAAAAGTGACTTGTTAACAGAAGAGATTTTAGAATGATTAATTTACTGAGAAAAAAGTAATGAAGGCAATCATATAAAGATATTTTAATGTGAAGTGTGAAACTGTTCCTACTAATTATGAGCAGACTTTGACTAATTAATTACCTAAGCCTGTGTGATATTTGACTCCATCATTTTTAATTTTTAATCAAATACGAATCTTGGCTGACTAGAATCAAATCTCAAGCCTAAAAACATGTTGAGTTAAATCCAATTTGAATGTTAAAAGTATTTTATCAAATCAAATCCTAGTCAAATCGCATGCTTAAACAAAATGAAATGAATATTTTTATTTTAAAAAAAGGTTCAGACCCAAATCAAATAATTTATTTTAGGCTTAATCCTAAGGGTCTGCGAGCTAGGGTTTTTTTCTTTCAAGTTGAATTCTAGTCAAGTATTTCTAAAAGCTCCCTGAGTTCGAGTCAAGTTCGAATATATTCATAATTTTAAAATGTTAAGAATATATATTTGTTTTTTTTTAATGAAAATAGGTATCATATCTTTAAAAATTATACTAAAACATATGTTCTTAAAATATGAATGATATTCATAAATATAAATAATTTTAGAAAAAACAATACATGGAAATATAAGTTTATAAATTAGAAATAACTCTTTAAAAAAAGAACACTAAAAATATATGGCTTAATAGTGTACTGATCGCCTCATTGAAAGGTAACCAATAACACTTATTAAGTTTAATGAAAAATGTATATCTATTGCCAAGACTGAAAGAGAGCATATGTAGATAATTAGCATAAGTAAATAATTAATCAATACAAAAGGAGGTTAAGATAGTAATCCAAAACAAGTGGTTTCCCACATGATTTTTGAATCATAACCCAGTTACAAAAAGGACTGTATTATTTATTAAGCGAATAAAAGGTAATAAAACATAATAAAAGATTAAGAGAATAAAAAAAGGTAATAAAACATAATAGAAGATTAATTAAAAATAAAAGAACATTTACATTTACTACATTACCGATTTGTTTAAGGTATTAATAAAGGATATCTCCTGTAGAACAGAGAAAACCAAAAATAAAATTTAATTAATACAAATAAAAGTCTTCAACCATTATACTTAATCCCCTGTTCTATTAAATTTAAAAACAGTGTGGTTTATAGGATGCCGATTGATACAAAAACCATAATATAAAAAAAACAGGCCTCGAGGTTGACAATTTCTACGTTACATTAGAATACCACAAAAAAATGCATAATAATCCAAAACCTAAAAGGTAATTAATTAGACAA
This sequence comes from Timema shepardi, assembly GCA_902151425.1. Taxonomy (NCBI): domain Eukaryota; kingdom Metazoa; phylum Arthropoda; class Insecta; order Phasmatodea; family Timematidae; genus Timema; species Timema shepardi. The sequence goes on from CABFVX010000113.1 coordinate 136,659, forward strand.
CATAACTACACGGAAACTTTGAAAAGATTCTTGAATCAAATTAAAAAAAAGAAGAGAGAAACAAAAAAAATTATATCTCACGTTGATCGGATCCAAATAGAGAATGGACAAGGGAAAGCCGTTATTTGCCTGAACAGGAAATTGTGATTAACAAAATGGCCAATCAGAGACTTTTAAGATAAAAAAGGACCATTAATATAATACTTGAAGACTTGACATTTTTAAAATAAAAGATATAAAAAAAACATTAAGGTAAAATTACATATATAAAAAAGGTACAAAGAGATTTAATTATTCAACACATATTGAATTAATTGTTTATAAAAGATTATTGAGAACTTTAGTTCCATACATCCCCATCAGATCGCCACCTTATTTCCTGAACTACTCCTAATTTAAAGTTTGTCCGCCAGGCTTCGTCACACACCCCTATCAGGAACATCAAGGTCGATAGAACTTAGGTCCGATTATAATCAACAGTACAATAGAGATAATTAAAATGGTTTCAACACTCATGTCTTTAAGGACATTAAAATGACACTAACAATTATTTTAAAAAAGTAATAAAATGAATAATTGCATGATGGCTTGGAAATGTACAATAAGATAGTGTTGAAACACTGCACAGTAGTGTATGGAAAGTGATAGTGAAGGAATTAAACCTTAAATGATAGGTTAGGCCTAGATATAAATAAACAAACACACTTCTCTCTTTATGTCTTCTTAAAATTTTACACTTTTCACTTTCTCAAAACTTCCACACTTAGGGCCAGTTTCATAGTCAGATCTAGTACGCCTAAAGTGCGGCGCTACACTAAGTTCATGACGACACCTACCTAAACTAGAATGGAATGGGCTAGTTTCCTATGCAAGAACGGCACATTCCATTCAAGTTTAGGTAGGTGTTGTCATGTACTTAGTGTAGCGCCACACTTGAGGCGTACTAAATTTGACTATGAAACTGGCCCTAACACACTGTTTTGAAGTTTCAGAATTATTACTTTTTTCATTAATGTCTCATCACATGAAAAATAAATATTACCGAAAATTCAAAACTGTGCAAGTATGAAAAAATGGGAAATGTAAAAGTGTAAGAAATAGAGAAGTATGTTTGTTTATATCTAGGCATAACCTAACTATCCTTTCAGGTTTGCTTCCTTCCCCATCACGTTACATTATTGTAGAGTGTTTCTACACTGTCTTGTTAAAAAATTAATAAAAATGGAGTTTTAATAAGCTAATATTTCCCCAAAATATACTTCAGTAACTTAATTTACCCCATAATAAAATTTAATAATCACAAACAGTTAAAAGTTTGAGGTGTTTCCTATTTCGTTTATAACTCCTTAGTGTAATCGTGCATGATCAAGTCTTCTGTTGCATTTCCATTCCTCTATGTGCAGTTGCACATGCGCATTTTCGGGCTCTTGAATTGATCTCTGGGCTCTCGTTAGACATTATTTAGTTGAGAAATTTACTTCAATTCAATCTTTAATGTTTATAAAAGTTTATGATCATACTTTGAAATTTAAAATATAACTAAAATAATATTTCTAGCAAACAATATGAAATAGTAATGCTTTTTAATATAAATGTGGCAAGTTTGGTAAAATATGTAATGCAATAAATAAGATCAACATTGATTTTAGACAGGTTAGGCAACATCAAGTTTTAAATATCTTAAGTTTAAAAACATTTAGTATAATAATATATTCTTGATATTACATTTTTAATTTAATATAACTTATTATTTTAGAAAGGGGCCCGGTAAAAATAGTAAAAAGAATCATTCAATTAATTAGTAATCTACTTAGCTGCTTTTATTTTCATTGCTTTGTCATGGCAATTTGAGTAAACAACTTCAATCAAATTTAATTCAAAATGGATGGCAATATTTAATAAATTTGCCGGTCGAAAGTGGTTAAAAAGCTCTATTATGTTATTAATGTGAAAATTGAAACTAATTTTTAATAATTTGTTAAGTAACCAAATAATTTATAAGTGAAAATGCTGATATTACCTCTATTAAATAGGCTATGCTTACTATTGTTTTTTTAAATTGATTATTAAGTACATCAAGTGAAAGCTCAAAAATGATGAGCCTACAAAACTTTTTATCTCGATCTTAAAGGATGAGCTTGGCTCGAAGCTCGAAATCTGAGTACTCGCAGATCCCTACTTAATATGATAATGTTTCAAATAGGATTTGTGTTAAATAGTTTACTAAACTAAGTTTCTGAATCTAATCCATTTTTTAAAAATCATGATAAACATTTTAGACACATTTTAGGTTTATTTAAAATAATGTAGTTAATAGCACTAATTTCCGGAGGTGAAAAGTAAAAATATAGTTCACACCACTTTCCAAACCATGGTGCAAAGGTTAGTTAATATTTACAGAAAGGTGACTAGCTACTTTTTATGAATATAAGATATTCACTGTCCCTTGTGTGATGCCTTTACGAGCTGGAACTCAATTGAATTTCTCTATTCACTCTACCATGTAACTGGTTTCCAGTTTGATTATATTAATTTCTTAAGTAAGATTGAATCATAGATTTGAATTTTGAGCTAAGCTAGAATATAGATCTAGGATTTATTTAAATTCGGAATTTTTGATTGAATCCAAATCTATCAATATTAAGATTCCAAATTTTGAATCAGATTTGAATCTCAATTAAATTCGGATTCGAAATTTCAAAGGTTCGCGCAGGCTTATAATTATAGGGCACCTACAAAAGGAGAGGTGGTATCTGAACCATAGGAAAAGATACCATGTATCCATTCATCAAAACATATAATCTGCAAGACCATATTATGTTGATTTATTCTTACTTTTGGAAATCAGAATATTCACACAAACAATTTGTTTTAAACTAACTAACGTTCTTACATTATTGAAACAAAAACTTATGAAAATAACTGTTTAGATGTTTCTTTTTTGTGGAAGTGGCTTCTACCATTCAGGTAAAAAATGTTTTTTAAACACGAGCTTCTAAAATGCAGCATGCTCTTCTGAAATCAAGATGGCAAACCAGCCGAAACAAGGGAGGTTGATGATGTCATACAAACTGTCAAGGCAGTTGTGTTCTTATGTTGTTGGGTGACTTGGTGGTCTAGGGGTAAGATGTCAAGACTTCTGTACTGGCGGCCGGGGTTCAATCCTCGGTCCCGGCACAGATTTATCTGATTACCAAACCCTTCCTTCACCTCTGACAAGACATCTTGTGAATGTGGGGAATGCCAGGCCTCCACCGTGGTTCGGATTCCACGATAAACTGTAGGTCCTCCATTCCATCTCACAATCACCCCACCATTACACATTAGCGTAAGTGCGTATAACCCTAACGGGTAGTAAGACGTGGTGCTAATAATAATTCTTATGTTGTTTACATAGTAAAAAACTTTTATTTTGAAACTAATATTTTGTATGGTTTTCTCTCTAAGTTATAAAAACGTTTATTTTGGTGACCAGTTATGACAAGATACAAGCGTGAATATAATACATTTTAGTTAATTATTTCATGTACTATAACGTTGCCACAACCGCAAAACCAAAAACTAATAGTTTTATTAATATATTTTGTTGTTTCAACAAGTTACGAAAATACTAACTGTACAGTAATCCTTAGGGAACTTTTATTAAACTTGTTTCGTTTTATCACTAATACAGTATTACTAAGAAAATAATAACTATTTCTGAATAGGATGACAATAGCCGCTTTCAGTCAACTTTTGCAATAACAAACCTTCTGCTAGCTTTCAAATACCTCCACCTTTCCAACCATGGATGCTCTATACCATTATATACCCAACATCGATGTATGATTCAACATTATGAAAGAATCACTAGTAGTATTATTAACAATTAAATATTATTTTTAAGTAAACAAAATTTTAATAGCTGTTCATCATTAAAAATAGCCTCTTCAATGAAACACTTACTTGTGATCCATGATAAGCTCTTCGCGTCTGCTGAGCAGCACAGTGACCAAAGGGCCCCAGTTGTCTGAGTTGAGGGCAGACCCAAATAACCTGCCCACACTATTGAGACAGTCAAGAGCAGTCATCCTGAATGGAGCCAGAGGGTAAGCCAGGATAATCAAAAGAGAAGGGATAAGGGCGCAATCAGACCGGTCAAGACACCACCCCAAGGGCTCAGAGGTTTTCTGGAGCAAGGCAGCAGTCAGACGCAGGGCGCGAAGCCGCAGTTCAGGGTTTACAACCAGTGAGGTTGGCGTCATTTCCGAGCCAACCGACAACTTGTACAAGAACTGGACTTGCTCCTTAAGGCTTGGGAAATAAACCTGTACAGGAAAGTTTTCAATCAAATAAAATTGTGTTTTCACACAGAAACAGCATCATAACAATATATATAACAGTGAAAAACCCAACTTTTAACGCCCTCTGATATCAAGATTCACACATATATAATACAAATCAAGATAGGGTGAGTTGCAAGAGACATTTGCAAATAGGAGAGAGCCATATGGATACAAAATACTTTTGATTTATTTTATAATAATGGAAAATGATAAAACTATAGAAAGAAGAAAGATAAACTAATAAGTGCAAGTTTAATGAAGGACGGCCCATCTAAAGAAAGAGGAAATATTTGGGAAGAATCCAATGCCCAAGGGTAACATCTTCTTCCTTTCTTTTGTCTTCCATAGTAGAAATAGTCACAAACACCTTTAAACACAAAGAGAGTGATATTTCACCATTGTTGCCTTTAATCAATAAAAAAGAGGAAATAGAAAATACATTTTTCACACTTTTTTGTATGATAAAGGACACATTGCCAAAATATTACTTTTAGATGACTGCTGTGTGAGGCTTCTGGAAAAAATGACCATGTGATAGTCAAACCATACATCAAAGTAGGCATGTGCCTATGTAGGGGTAGCTTCAAGATAAGACAAATTTCAGATTTTCTTTCTTAGCTAGACTTACTTTGAGAGAATGAATTTAGCATTGGGATCAAGAAATTGGTCAACAAATTTAAATGAAAGGAATAATTTATAATGAAAACGGGGTGGGGAATGTTTAACATCTTGGATAGAGGTTTTCCCTTAATATAGATTCCTTATGAGACTAGAATCTGTCCAAAAATGTAAATGATTTGGTGTGTTTACAAGAATAGTAAAGAAAAGATGGAAATATGAAGTGTACATGAAGAAATGTATGTGGAATTTGTATTTTCTGTTAACTCTTTGATGTTGACATAGGGATAAGACAATGGTCCAAGGGTTGACTTACGGAACTGTTCTGTTCATTTCAAAGACTACCGGTTTCTTTTTTTCCGCAAGCTCTAAAATATATTATTTCATACCATTTTATTTTATACCATGGTCTGACATCAGAATACGTTTAAATTTTAGGATATTATTATATGCAAGGCCAAAATATATTTTGGCCAATACAGTATTTAATTTAATTTGATAATTTAAATAACTATCACAACATGAAATTAAATTACTTCAGATTAATTCATAAGAATATCTATACCTTTGAAATGTATACAATAGCTCTGAATTTAAAAAAAAAATTGCAAATAGATTTAATATTTTAGAGGAAAGTAATTTTATTGGTGAAGCTTTGTAAATGTCAAAGCCAGAATATTTTTTGAAGCAAAGTTAGGCTAATATAAGTTTCAAAGCCAAGTTGAAGTTTCGATCTAGGTTCCATTCTACAATAACTCATCAAGAAAGGATATGAAATAAGCAAAAACAATTTCAAAACAAGTAAACCATATAAACAAAAGGTGAAAAAAGGAAATTGGAAAAGAATGATAGGGCACTTAGAGAGGAACATCTTTTTTTTTATTTGAGGTATTTAATGTGCACTTTCTTAACCAACTGAGTATATCAGCGCACAAGAATTTCTATGAACAAGAGCCAAAGGACCTATCAATTTTGCCGGAAAAAGGATTTTCACATATCATCCGGGGTTCTTTTACATGCCAGAATTAACACGAGACCGGCGGCTTTACTTCCCCCCAAAGGAAGTTATGCTAAGGAGTTTTATCGCTCAAGAAAAATATGTCAACCCAGGTTGGATTTGAATCCACGAACATTGGGTCCTGAATCAAGCACTTTCAAGTGAACATCGAGGTCGATAGAAACTTGTAAAAGGAATAAATAGCATAAAGGGCAAACACATAAAATTGACAATGGATGTAAGGATATATATATATAGTATATATTCACATCCTATGTCCACAATGTAAGCAATCCATTCACAAATCAAGCGGACACCACTATTTTCTAAACAATGTTTCTTCTCTAAGGCTTAGCTTTGCAAAAATCTTTCAGAATACTTTAACATTACATGGATTTCGCTAAAGGTAGGGCTGACTGTATTATTGTATACAAGATTTGTTACTCAAGGAATTGATAACATTTGCTTTAAGTATATTATTTTCACACTCACATCATTGAACTCCTTGAGAGCATCCACATACAACCTCTTCATATCCAAGTTCTCAAGACTGCATCCAGTGATGAGAACTTCAAACAATCGAGTTACAAACAACATAGCAGCATCATCACTTGTGACCACGTTCTTGGCCAGATTCCACCAAATAGCCTTTTTCAAGTGTTCAGATAAGGGTGTCTTGTGCATGAGCCTTGTTAAGCAGTTGATAAAACCTGGAACAGCAAGCCTTCCCATACGAGCAGCACCCAACAAAACAGGAAATGTTTCTTCAGTAACATTTGGAACATTCTGCTCAACATACATCTGGAAAGTAAAAAGATTCCTCATGCAAACGCATATTAGTAATAACTAGGGGTCTGCGAGATTGGGTTTTTTCATTCAAGTCAAACTCGAGTCGAGTATTTCTAAAAGCTCCCGAGTTCGAGTCTAGTTCAAGTGTAGGCCTATTAATAATTTTAAAATGTTAAAAAGTATACTAAAACACATGTTCTTAAAATATGATTGACACTCATTTTTATAAACAGTAAATACTTTTGAGAAAAAAGTTAAATAACGTAAATATCTGTTTTTAAATTAGAAATAATACTTATAATAACACAATTTAAAAAACAAAAACACTCAAATAAAAAAAAATCTAATAAAAAAACCAAATAATTAAAATGGTTTCAACACTTATGTATTTAAGGACAATTAATGCCAGGCCTCCACCATGGTTCCGATCCCACGTTAAACTGTAGGTCCTCCATTTCATCTCACAATCACCCTACTATTACTCATAAGTGGGTGTATAAGGCGACGGGTAGTAAAGCACGATGCTAATAATAATAATTTAAGGACATTAAAATTATAAAACAAAGTTAATAAAATGAATAATTGCATGATGGCTTGGAAATGTATAACAAGACAGTGTAGAAACACTGTACAGTGATGAAAAGTAAGTGATAGTGAAGGAAGCCAACCTGAAAGTATAGTTAGGTTAGACCTAGATAATAACAAACACACTTCTCTCTTCATGTCTTCTTACAATTTTACACTTTCCACTTTTTTTAAACTTCCACTTCTTTAACACTTCCACAGTTGCACATTGGTTTGAATTTTTGGGAATATTACTTTTTCATTTATGTCTTTTCATATGAGAAATAAATATTTCCAAAAATTCAAAACAATGTGCAACTGTGGAAGTGGAAGTGTAAGAAGAAGAAAAGTGTGTTTATATCCAGGCCTAAGCTAACTATCCTTTCAGGTTGGCTTTCTCAACTATCACTTTACATTATTGTAGAGTGTTTCTACAACGTCTTGATTAAAAGTCAATACAATTGATATTTTAATAAGCTAATATTTCCCCAAGATATGGTTCAGTAACTAAATTTACTGTATAAGAAAACATAAGAATCATAAACAATTAGAAATTTTAAGTGTTTTGTATTTCGTTTGTTATTCCTTAGTGTGATTGTGTATATCACGCCTCTGTTCCATTTCCATTCCTCCATGCACAGTTGCACATGCACATTGTACAGGCCCTTGTTAGACATTATTTTATTGTGAAATTTACTTCAATTTAATTTTCAATGTTTATCAAAGTTGATGCTCATACTTAAAAATTAAAAATAATATTTCTAGAAAACAATAAGAAATATTAAGTGCTTTTTATAATATATTATTATTAGCACCATGTCTTACTACCCGTAAGGGTTGTACGCATTTATAATATAAATGTGTTAAGTTTGGTAAAATATGTATTTCATAAATAAGATTAACTTTTATTTCAAACAGGTTAATCAACATAATTCTATAATTAAATAGTAACTAAACTAGAGCTAGTTTTGTAGATAAACGTATTAATTAATACGAGTTTTAAATATCTTGAGTTTGAAAATGTTTAATATAAGATATTTTTGATATTACACTTTTAATTTAACATAAATTATTATTTTATAAAGGGACCAAGTTAAAATAGTAAAAATAATCATTCAATCATTTAGTAATCTTATCAGCTATTTTTATTTTCATTGCATTGTCATGGCAAAACAAGTGAATAACTTCAATCAGGTATAATTCAAAATGGACAATATTGAATAAATTTACCAGTCGAAAGTGGTTTGAAAGCTCTATTACGTTAATAATGTGAAAATTGAAATTAATTTTCAACAATTTGTTAAGTAACCAAATGATTTATAGGTGGAAATTCTGATATTAACTTAATTTACCAAACTATGCTTACTATTGCATTTTAAAAATTGATTATTAAGAATATCAAGTAGAAGCCCGAAAATGACTAGCCTACAAAACTTTCAATCTCGATCTTGAGCTTAGGCGACAAGCACGAGTTTGAGTTCGAAATAAGAGTATTCGTAGAGCCCTAGTAATAATGTATTTAAAAAAAAATTGTTTCATGAGAGTAGTGCAGAATATATAGAAATTTAAAAAAAATCATTGTTGTTGTTGTTAACAAATACTTATTTAGTTATATATTGAAAAGTGATACCTAGATATAGGAATCAAACTAAGACAGTTTTCTTAGGCCAGGCGCACAGTGTAGGATACAAATTTTTGAAACATGATGAAATGAAACATTTTTGTGTAATTGTGTTTCATCAAGTGGCATTCCACTTTGATAATTTGCTTTCAAGTGAATCACTACCCACTGGCTGTCACAAGACGAAATAAAAGCGATGCCACATGACGATACACAGTGACACGCAGTAAAAAAAAGCAGCTGTATTCCCTGATCTTATGTTTGATCCAGTTTGTTTCACTTGTTTAGTGAAAATTACATCACTGCACAGGCACAAAGTCAGGAACTAAATCCATATGATACTAGTTTTGAATGAAGTTAGAAAATTTGCTTTAGTTACAATCTTGTATTGTACAATTGGTGGTATAACTGCTCTCTCGAGTTGCAAATGACTGAAGTGCTTGAGAGCTCGTGATACTATTGATTGCTTATATGTCGCTGACGATTTCCGCACGTCCATCATAGACTCAGCCTTAAACTATGAGTGAAGAATGACCCTGAGCAATGGACGTATCCTGGATAGCTCAGTGGTAGAGCACTTGCACTCTCAGCCAAACATCTTGGGTTGTATTCCCATGTATAGATGTCATTATTAAGCTAATTTAAATTAAGATAAAGAATATGTTTTAAAAAAAAACCTCAGTGTACCCAGCTAAGATTAAAACCTGCCACCAGCAAACCAATATATTGCAAGCTTGACTTCATAAACCTTGTGACCACCAGTGTAGTTCTGTTACTCTAGATTTTACTTGTAAGGAATGCCAATAAAAAAAAATAATAAGCCTCCTTACATGTGAATCTTCAACACATTTTATGGCTTTGTTGAGAACCAGGAGACTGGCGTGCGGGTCATTCTCAGGCACGACCTTGGAAAGCAAGGTGATGGCCAGCAAGTGGGGAGAGAAGTCCCCTTCAAAGTGAGGGGCTTGGTCAATGGCCTCCCACAAGTGTTTGTTGGGGAGACATGCTGGGGTCAAGCATCTCCAGACTGCTGAACTTACTTGGGCTGGATTCTTCACTCTCTGCACATCACCTAGATCTGAAGAGGGAAAAGTAAAAGACATTTTTTGGAAATTCATGAAAAATGAAATATTTTGATTGTAATGTGATTTATGAATTCAATCACATCAGATGATGGCAGACAATCGTTGTAAGGAAAAAAATATATATCATATATAAATTGTATAAAAATTGTAAGACATGTATGAAAATAGAATTATTTTGATTTATTTTACTTCAAAAGTTAAAAATTATTTTGTACATACTTAATTGTTAAAGGTTCCCCATGATGACAATATTTACATGATTAAGGATACAATTGAACCCTTTTAGTGGCACGCCTATTCCAGAATTTGCATGCAAAGAGTACCAGAGGTCTATTAGGTTTTGTGTGCAAAGAATGCCACAGCTATTTCCTCATTTTTGTAAAGGTTTGCAAGAAGATTCGCCAAACCTTTATTTATGAAACGATTATTTGGATTTTTCTATGATTTTAATCAATATGTAATGTTCTTTAATTAGAATAAATTAATACAATTTGACTAAAATTATGTAATTATATATTTTAAATTTTAGTTTCTTAGATTTTTAATTCTTTTCGAAACTAATGCCTAATGCTGATTAGCATATTTAAAAAGATATATATATCAATATTATTTTGTTGTCGTGCATTAATTTTATACAAGAAAATAAAGTTTTTAATATATATGATTATAAATGGTAATTACAGAAATTTTATTTGATATCCTACATTAGATATTTTTGGGCCGTTATTGCTCACCTTACAGCAAGATTTATTATATTGCTTACCTCATGAATAGTGAATGCATTTTTCAAAAAACCTTTTATAATGAATAATTTCATATTTAAAAAAATATTATATACATTTATCATGGCATTATACCTATTTACTAACATTGGTAAAGAAACATTTCATTCACACGACATAACATGAAATTCTAAATAGTTTATTTTTCTAAACTCATAACTATTCAACCCATAAATTTGAAAATAGGAATGTGAGCCCCACTTATGTTTTTCTATACAGCTCTTACGTAAATTTGTGTTTCACTTAGCACATTTAGTATTTGATTCTCCATTGTAATGGTAGTAAACTCCCAGTTCCAATAACAACTATTTACTGTTGATTTTTGTTGTCAGCCTTCTATTAAATAAATGAAGGTAATGTTCTCTTTCCAGTGATATATGACACTATCAGACTATCGATCAGATAAAACTAGCACTAGCACAAATCTGGAGAGCCAACCTCGTCGGCTCTTACGCTTTTAATGGTAGAAGGCGAAGCCAATCAGATTGGCTCGTGGCACTTTCAGCGATGGTAGGCGGAGCCGATCATATCGACTCATGGCACTAAAAGGGTTAACTGGTTGTTAAGGAACACCGTTTTAGACTATATATTTTAAGAGTGTAACTATGTCATTAGGATGAGTAAATAAGGAAGGGGGAGAAAGTTTTTCAACTGTTATTTGGGTGGGAAAATGTAAAGGTGAACAAGTGAATAGCTTTTCTATAGAAGAGGGTGAAAGGGGAATCGAATTATTAAAAAACCATCCATCCCAGCTAAAATAGACCTTTTCATGCCAATGTATTAAAATTTTCATCAACAATCTATATGGTTAAATTTACTGTACCATTTTTTGTCATTTAAATTTCTAAGATTACTTTTTAAAGAATTCTAATTTAAATTGTGATCTACACTTAGAATTGGCAGGTAGGATGTAAACATAGGAAGGTTTTTTGGTGTACATTTACCCTTTCACATAACTAAAAGCTTGTTAGTTGAAATATTGCTGTAAAAAAGTAGTCCAGCGTCTTGGACAATGATAATCATAAACATAACACAAGAAAACATTGTGTTATTAACAAAATGTGTATAGCCCCTGCAAGATAAATCAGATTTTTATTTTAAAAATAGCTGTCAAATTTTCTATCCCAAATCATATGAAATACCAAGACAATATCAGAATGTGTCTCAAATAACTGGTGAAAATGTGAGACTTGTATCAGATCCAAAATTGATTTTCCTTAGTCAAGTTCCTGAATCACAGGATATAAATTAAATGTTTAGTTGCTATTTCTCAAAACAACATTTTTTTAAGATGTCTAAAGTATAAAACTAGGGCAGTCTATCATGTGATTTAGGACTACTACAATACACAACATTACTTTCAATCAAAGTTACTACACCAGCTTTAGTGGTCACATGGTCTAAGGTGCTACTCTCGCAATAAGTTATAATGCTAAAGACGGGTAGATTAGGGTTTGATCTGGGTCAGGTGTATTAAGAATTGTTTTTCCAAAATGGTTTTCCTCTATCCCTATGCAAATGTGGGTATACTTCCTCTAGATTCAAATTCAACTTTTATAATCATAAATATGGGTTGAATTCACTATTTTTCCACTTTAAATCTTGAATGTGAATATGAATACGAGTCATGAATCTTTCGTCCCTTTTTGGCACATTAATTTCAAAATTAATTCTACCGACACTTATTTATTTCGTAAATTGTGGTTCTATATGAATAAAATTTCCTTCTACGTTAATATTAATTATGGAATGCCAGGCCTCCACCGTGGTTCGGATTCCACGTTAAGCTGTAGGTCATCCATTTCATCTCACAATCACAGTTTCATTACACATTAGCATAAGTGTGTGTAACCCGAACAGGTAGTAAGACACGGTGCTAATAATAATAGTAATAATAATAATATTAATTACTACGCTAATTGCTAAATTTGTGTGGACAGTCCCTCTCACATTCTTGCTTATACAGGAGTACATAGTAGTATATTAATTAAAATAATTTCTTTATTTAAATTTATATTTAAATAATGTAAGGAATTTGGTCCAATAAATAATCATTTAAAGATATACTGTCTTCTGTCTTAATGATTTAGTTACATAAACCAACACAGCAGGCCACATAGGACTACAAATCCAAATAAACATAACTCCGTGCCCACTTTAGTTCTTTTGCTGCGCCCTTAGTGCCGTTTAACACGGGCTATTTGAATACACATATCATCTATTGCGCATTTTTATTTTAGAGTATTTTCACACAAATGATTCTGTGTGGTTTGCCAGCATCTCACTAACAAAAAATTCAGCTTCATCACACTACAGTCAGTAGGGTTTTTTAACAGTATCTTAGTACCGGTTTGAGTTATACACATATATTAATGATGATAATTAGGTCAAGATGAGGAAGGTATGGTTCTTAGAGTAAATGGGCCAACATTTTTGTGGAGGTAGCTTGTAAAATAATTTAAGAAAACTCATCTTCAGTACACCTGAGATTCGAGCTCTAATCTACCCATCACCAGCAATCCAGTCCAACAAAAGAGTGAGAGAGGTTAGACCATGCAACAACCGATGCGAGTTTCAATACTCTGTTGTTTCCACACAGTGGATGTGAATAGAGTATAAGCAAATAGAGTGTACATACTAAACAGGAAGATAAAGCAAAGACAAAAGAAACAAGGATTTTTTGGGTTAACCCAGTAAACAAAGTCTGGTTGACTGAAGGTATTTTCCCCTTGATATTCAATAGATTAAGTAAGAGCCATTTAAAATTGTCTTAATTTTCTAGTTTCCATCCCATGCATTGTTCAGAGCATATATGCCACAAAATCCAGGCCTAAAACCAGGCCTATGGAGAAAGATGTGTTACATGCATGGATTAAAACTACATTCATGTAAATAGTGTTGGATGTGATGAACTGATGATTTAATTATAAGTTAAACTGAAATTCTTTGTCCATCTGAAGTAGTGTTATTAGCATGATGGTGACCTTCACACAAAATGTACACTTTTGCCCTTCTATTTTGTTTTGTACTTGCCCTAAAAAGAGATACCATTCTATACCTTCTTTATTTCCACCTGCACTAATGGCCATATAGTTTAAGGTGGTGTTCCTGCCAAAGAATCCCGTTTGAGTGTATTGAAGGTGGTTTTTTCATAAATGATTTCACATTCTTCCTTCATGCCAACTCAAATATATTTTCACTAAATTTTACCTTCATAATCCCTTCCCCATTAGTGTAAATATGTGGATAACCCAAAAGAGTAGTTTCCCATTACACATTGCAGAGAGAGAAAAAAATTCTCAGTTGATAACCTTGACAACATTCTAGTGACTAGATGTCTTAACACTCTCCTTTTTGTTGGGTTCTTTCTCACCTCAACCTCTTCCATCTACCCAAATGCACATTTTACAAACAACAATCACACATATAGAGACAAGATTAAATTATAAGCAGAGCCCTGCTTTTATGGTGAATAAAAAAGCCCAATTTCGTTTTTAAGTTTCCCAAAAGCGGTGAATAAGCGGTGAATTACAAAAATCCTATTTTTGCGACGAAATTATCGAATTAAGACAAAAGCGTTAAAAAAGTTGTTTTTACCAAACTTTCGTGAGTTAGGTGACTTTGTTGGGTTAAAACTAGACTTCCAGGACAATGTTTGAAACAGGTAAACTACATATTGAAGTGAAAACAAAAAATTACATTTTGTTTGGACAAAATGGTAAAAAAACACAAGTCCACAAAAAAATGTGCTGTCAACTTATTAAAAAAGTAAGATTTAGCGGCAGCTGGTCCGGGAAAAGTATGTACAAGTCACAAAGACAAAATATTACACAAAAATCATCTTGTTCTGCGGTCTGTTACTACTAAACTATACCTAGAAAAATATCGTTCTGAATCTGCATTTGAAATTGGCAGCCAAAACGCTTGCAAACACTTTGTTGCGAAGTCACTGAACATACTGTCTGCCTTCAGCCCTAGCAGCACATTCTCAATTTTTAAACTTTCGATGCCATCACTCTCTTCCATCAAAACTTTCAATTTTTATTTTTCAATATCCCAAAATATTAGCGCGAATGCCGAAAATCGCGACTAAATCGCAATTATCGCGAACATCATTTAAAATTGCGAATATCGCGCTAAAACGTCGATTGCGCTAAAACGTCGATTTCGCGAATTATCGCGACAATTCTGAGCATACAGAAGAAGATGCAGGTATAGAGATTAAAAACAAACTCAAAATTACTGAACCTATAAGGCTTCCAAGTGCTCAATCCTGAGTATTTATTAAAAGCTTTGGCTTGACTAGAAAATTCAAAGTACTCGCAGATCTTTAATAAAAGATTTTAAAAATTGAAAGCAAATACTAGTATATACTAATTTTGAAAATTTAATCTGATATTTTTTTCAAATACTAGACTCTTGAGTTTTCTTAGGGATTAAAAGATTTTTAAAAAAGGTGTCTTTTTATATAGCATGGATATAAGAAGAATTTATCATGTGTTTTTTACTGATAAACATCATTATTTTATAAAGAAGGATATAGACATAACATATTTTTAAAATTAATAACTTACCTTTCTTGACAAGCATAAGCATATGATTTTGCTGGGCAAACTTTGACTGAAGCACCTCCAATGTACATAGTAGGTCAAGATTGTCAAGAGGAAATAGATATGGCAGCACCGCTAGGAGGATACGATCTTCAACAAGTCCAGGTTGACTCAGATCAGATGAGCACAGACACTTCAGCACCTGGACTTGTACCTTGGTGGATACATTACTTGACTTACAGCACTTGGAAGCTAGCCACAAGAGTTGTTCCAAAACAACATCTAAACCAAGCAGTGACACCAGTTCTGGCAATGGAAGCTCAAGTAACTTGCTCACCACAGACATTTTATCATCTCGGAGTCTTGCTGACAGGGTATGCTTTATGGATTGTTTTTCTTTCTCCTAAAATGGAACCATTTCATTTTTAAGAGTAATGGCAAAGTAACTATTTTCTTACTTAGATAACCATTAGACAAAGCTCTCTATAAAAGGGTAACATAGGTTTATCTCTTAAACCAACAAAATGGATTAGAAACATTTGATTGAGAATAAAATAAACAAAACAATAAATTACATTGTATGGCTTTATACATACTTGGAAACATTTTATGGAAACTTTGTTTGTAAACATATGCAAAGTAGGTTCTTGTTTGCGGAATTTTTTTAGGGTTTCTCACAAACAGTTTAGGATATGTTTGCCACTTTATCTGCTTCCCAGTGGCGAATATGGTAATCTAACTGCTTCTCCTGAAGCTTTCTGTTGAGGCTTTCATCGAATAACAAAATATATTAATCTTGTTTATTAAGCTTCTCCATGAGTGCAGAATGAAAATAAGGAGCAATGCCAAAACAACATATATATGCACATTTTGTCTCTCCCAATGAAAAACTTTTTGCAATTTCACTGTCGAAAAATATTTTTTTAAATAATATCTTCATATGATTTGTATGAATAATGACAGCTGCATATTTTCAAGGCCCAAATAATTTCGGAATTTAGAGTTTCCTGTCCAGTTAAGAAGGAGCTTACTATCTGCTGTCCTTGTGGTAGTGGTTCTGAGTCAGGAGCCGCAGAACTCGAAGATTGCTCTGGTTGTGTAGCACCGAGAAAAGGATTTTTTTTACATGTAAGACTACAATGTTTTTTCCCATTCATGTGACTTGTTAAAGCAGACACCCCCATTTTGGCAATGTCAAATACTGAAGAGCATATGCTACAACTGGCTTTGTTCCTGTCTGGCACTTTTACAAGCCATTTATTAAATTTGGGGTTATGTAACCACAAATCATTGAAAGTACAATTCCTCGGCATATTGGCACGTAAATAAAAACAAGGCGCCTGCCTTTACATAACACACGGTATTAAAAGTTACAAAAAAAAACCATTAAAGAATAATGAAACAACGGTTTATTTATCCATGGCAAATTACTTGCTATCACACTATAATAAGACTTTTGTGTGGAAATAAACACAGCAGTAACGAAGCATATGAACCAGTAATTAAGGATGTCCATAGAAATAAAACGTATTAAGATAAAACAAACTACACAGCTACCATCTAAACACAAAATTTCATGGGATAATGTTTACAGACACCAAAATGGCGCAACCATAGATAATAGAGTTATAGAATGGCAACTTCCTGTAGTATGGCTAGAACAGGAATTTGAGCGCTAAGGTGGTTGAAAGATGAACTAATTAGCTATTGGCGGGCATTTTAGTGCAAAACTGTAATTATAGGTTCTTAAGTGTTAATATGTAGTCGCAAATCTTCAAAGAATTATTACAAATTGAACCCTATTTCTACCCTAACGCCTAGCTTAGAGGGTTCAAATACAAAAAAAAAGTCAGCAAAAAAGAAAGTGTGCTGAGTGAGTGAAAAATATCAGAAAAAGCTGGGCTAAACATAAACAATACCCAGCACACGCAATTAGGAACTATTGCGGACTCATCCCCATGGTCAACCTCAAAAATATATAACAATAAACAAGAACGTAACTATACCTCTGATTCGATTACCACATAACAATTTAGCTAGCATATTATACCTAAGGATGAATGTGAAAAGGGGTAAGTACAAAATATTACCATCAAGAGTTGTTTATTAAATATTCAAACAATATGGACAACAATTAACTTAAATAAATAATCTCAAGAAAAAATAAGGTATAAAATATTTTGTAATCTTAATACCATGGCCTCATATGAAGGGCGCCTAAAATGTATAAGTGATTACCATCACTAATCGCGTTAACAAAAATAATAGGCAAAATGACCAATAAATGACTCATCAATTTAACCTCAGCCTAATTGCCAATGTTCATTACAAAAATATTTAAAATTATTTTATGCCAGTATCCTTTCATTTCTCTGTCCCGTAAAAAGGGAAAATATACTTAAACCTAAAATTATTAGATATATTATGTTGGCGTTAGCTAGAGAAATCCATTTTTAATTTGCCAACACTTAACAAATTACCAACCATAAGCTTAGTTGTTAAGGCGGCTATCACTGACCTCTTACATGCGCTGATGGTGCCCGGTACATTAAGTTCATGTGTGAACATTTGAAGTTAAACATTAATAGAACTACTCAATAAATGGTATCTAATAACATTAAAGTTCAATATAATAAAGATAAACCTTAAGTCTCACAAGGAGAAATATTATTAACAACATTTCTAGATATATGCTTCTTAGTCAGAGTGCAAAGTTTAAGTCCGTTATACTTGAAGTAAATATTTAGAACTTAAAAATATTATTATCATCAGATATTCCACTTTTGTTCAAATTCAAAGTTTAAGACCATTAATACTTGGAATAAATACAAGTGCAAAAGAAATATTATTACAAACAATATCATTAGATATTCCTTTTTTTTTGTTAAAGTTCAAAGTTTAGGTCCATTAATACTTGAAATAAATACAAGTGCAAAAGAAATATTATTATAAACAATATCATTAGATATTCCATTTTTTAGTTAAAGTTCAAAGTTTAAGTCCATTAATACTTGAAATAAGTACTAAGCGCAAATAATAATTATTATTATTATTATTAACACCGCGTCTTACTACCCGTTCGGGCTATACGCACTTACGCTAATGTGTAATGGTAGGGTGATTGTGAGATGAAATGGAGGACCTACAGTTTAACGTGGAATCCAAACCACGGTGGAGGCCTGGCATTCCTCACATTCACAAGATGTCTTGTCAGAGGTGAAGGAAGGGTTTGGTAATCAGATAAATCTGTGCCGGGACCGAGGATTGAACCCCGGCCGCCAGCATAGAAGTCTGACACCTTACCCCTAGGTCACCAAATTAGTATTATTATTAATATTTGAAATAATTACTAAGTGCAAAGTCCAAAGGTTAAGTCCATTGTGCTGAAAGAGAATTTTGAAAATAAACGATTACGCGGAAAAAGAATTTTGCTTACATTATTAATTTTTGAAGCCTTCGCTTGCTCAAGCGATTACCCAAGCCAGTCCAAGAGTGGCACTTCACCCACATGATCACTCTTTCATATGGTAAAACACAGTCCATGGAACAATGGGATGACATGGGGGGAAAACCAAATAACATAAACAAGGAAGGGGGTGTTCTACGAGCATCTAGACTGGAGTATAAATGGAACTTTGGCACTGGCGAAGAGTTTCTCCTTTCCAACCGAAGATCTTTGGTTCGGGGGAGTCGTCGCTAAGCGTTGAATAGGCGCGGCCTCAGTATATTGTGGTCAGTCATCTTGTTCAGGTGTGTGTGTTTCGATGGGCCGGTCGTGTGTGCAGTTGAGCCAGCAGCAGACGGTGTTGGTACAATTGGGTAAGTTCGTTGTATTTGGCTTGGTTGTGGTTAGCTTGTGGCTAATGCTACAAAATTATGGTTTTAAAGCAACTTAAAAAAAACTGGCAAATGCACAGGAATTGAGTTTTTAAATATATGAAATTAGAGAAAACTTTGTATTTCGTCAGTAACGCTAATGTGTTTGCCAGAGAAGTTAACACTGTTTCCCCTTGCCCCTATAAAGATCACAACCCATGGGTTGATGACGCAATAAGATAACAAATAAAACAAAAGAAGCGGGAAGAGTAGCGGAGAGTAAAGCAAACAGCAGACAACAGCTATTGCTTGATCAAAGAGCATGCACTAGATATATCATGTCCCAGTATATATTAAATCATGGTCTTTACAACCATTTCAAAAATTAATATTGAAACCTGGAAATTCCAGGACTTTTCAATGCCCAGAGTAATTTAAGGACTTTTCCAGGCCTTGAACAGACCCACATTAAATTCCAGGTCTTTCAAGGATCGTACGAACCCTGTAATCATCACTGGGAAAAGTTAAACACACATTTTACCAATGATAAAGTTTTCAGCCATGCCAGGAATCAAACCCAATATTCTTAGCTCAGTAGACAGACACATTACCGGCTGAGTTAAGGTGTCACATGATTCAGATAATTTATTTACCATTAATGTCAACAGCATGGCAGCAATATATTTTACAGTGAAAAATATATACATTTAAAGAAATTGTGAAAATAAATTATCTGCATTGCCAGAATAAAGAAGTAGATTTGTATCCAAACCAAACAGCAGCCTTACTCTGTAAGCAAGCAATAGTAAAAAAAGATGAGACTGTCTGCTATGATTACAATAGTTTCGCGAATATCCAACTATTATCGTGTTAAAATAGTAAATGATTGGTACACACAATCTGTGACTAGCTAGCAAATCCTCAGGTCATCATATTGTGCTATAATCAACCAGTGATCAAATTTGTATCAGCCCAGCGTAATTTTTTTTTAATCTATCAGAATTCAAATATAAACATAGGGAACAATTTGACCATTAAATATGGATGAATCTTACCTCAATTTGATTAAAGTTGCTGACAACATATTGAACAGCCTGCCCTCTTATTTTTGAATTGGGATGATTCAGTTTCTCGAATATATTATCACTGT
The DNA here is from genome assembly GCA_902151425.1 of Timema shepardi. Taxonomy (NCBI): domain Eukaryota; kingdom Metazoa; phylum Arthropoda; class Insecta; order Phasmatodea; family Timematidae; genus Timema; species Timema shepardi. The sequence continues at coordinate 156,956 of CABFVX010000113.1, forward strand.
TATGAAAACCCAGAATTTTCTCAAGTAAATTCCTAGTCTTCTTGGAAGCATACATTTTGTGTATCACCTTGTCATATTGTGTGGGGTATTTGCGTTCCAGACTTTTCATAAACATAGTGTACCATTCAATTATTTCCTTGCTATTGTTTGCGACTTGCTCAACAGGGTCTGATTGTTCCCCGAGCAAGCCATTACTATCAAAATTTTCCACTGCCATTCTAAAAAGTGAAAAATCATACACAAAATAAATATTAATGTAAAAACAAATATTATCATTAATAGCTTAAATTATACAAGGTTATAAATTCTTTATCCAATGGGAGATCGATAAAGTTAATATGATGAACTACAGAGATGTTTGAGTAAAACAGCAATGGGGAATGTGGCTGGTCAGGATTTAGATCTCAGCTCTTTGGGCTTATTTAGACTACTCGGTGTTGCCAACCTTTAGGGTTCAAAGAGTAGAGCACAGATTTAAATAGAGATGTACACACACAAGTTAATCATCAATTTACACGTGTCACTGTGTATTGTGAGTGGTCAGGTCCGCCACTGACCCAACATCCAAAATAAACACTTGATTAGCAGAACTTTGTTTTAAAATAGTATGATCACACCACCCTTATTTTATCACGTCTTACTAAGCTGTCAAGCTATATGCATGTATGATAATTACTCTAATGGGGTAGGGATGAGGAAGGAAACATTTAAGAGGTAATATACTTGAATTTACGTGGCAGGAGAGTGGGAAACCATTTAGGAAGAACCACCTAGAAGCTCCTATCTTCCTGTCATCAGCGGGCCAGTTTAACGTGAGAGTGACGCCTTAGAGCCTTCAGCCACTGAAGCGAGTTATCCACATTTAATAGTTGAGTGGGGTCCAAAGTATAATAGAGTCTATTTAGACAGAGGATTTTATTTCTGAAGATGAAACCTAGCTGGTCATTTGAAACACTGGGAGGATTATTGCATTACAAATTATTTTTTTAGCACGTCTTACTACTTGTTCAGGTTATGTGCATATGTACTAATGACGCTAATAAATTAGGGATGAAGGCATAAATTTATATGAATTGTACCCACATTTGCTGAGGTAGAGTGGAAAACCAATTTGGAAAAACCCTTTCAGTACACCAGAACGAGATTCAAACCCCAATCTCCCTATCATCGGTAGGCTAGTCTAACATGAGGTCTTAAGCCGTGTGGCCAGTGAAACAGGTAGAGTTACAATTAAGAATAAAAATGAATAGGAGTGATCTTGGTAAAAGATGTGCCTTTGAGGTTAGTAATAGGTGCACCTAATCTTTACTTTTTGGTTTAAGTTTTTTTTATCAATAATTACAAAAGAAGTGCTCCTTTATCCTGAGCCATCCTGAAACTGGCTTGATGATGATGATAATGACACTAGCCAATGTGCAAATACTCAGCAACACCAAGCGGCCAGTGTGTTAAGCTCCTTAAGGGAGAATAAAAACACAAGACCAAACATTGTCAGTCACAGTTTTATAAATAATTTAAATAAAAAATCAAAGACATTCAAAAACCAAATTCAAGACTTGAACTATTGTTTCCAGGACTATAGACACAATAAAAAGGAACTGTTAACAACGATATTAAAACAAACAAATATAATGTTGCCTAGAAAGTTTCAGCGGGAGCAAATGAGGTGAATGATTTGGAGTTTAGAGTTTACTATAAATACAATCCTTAGCTTTAAGATACACCTAGTTCATGTTAGCAAATAATTTAATGCTCCAAACTATTATAATTATTACTAGGATTTCATTATAGGTAATTACAAGAGTTGCACGATTTTATTGCTACTTGATTCTCTGTGTTATACAGGTTTTTCAAATGGAATTTCCATTTTTCCACGCAGTTTAAATTGGAGAAGAGCGCAGTTAAATCTCATTCTTCATCAAACTGACTAGAAAGTCATGGAACTTATTCATCCATCCAAAGATCTATTTTTTTAAGCTTTCAGTTAAATGATCCAAATTAACATATATTTCAGTATTTTTACCAGATTTTTGAAAATTCCAAGCAAAAAAATAATTGCTGTGTTTTGCTGATTTTACAGGTGTATGGCAACACTGTCATTAACATAACAACCCTAAAATGAGCACACAAAAAAACAAAACAAAATCTAACGAATGTAAAGATCCCCCGAAGCAAGAAATTTTAAACATAAAGAATTTGAGATTTAAAAAAATTGTTTAAAAAAAAGAATGTGTGATTAAAACTAAATATGAGAAATTAAGAAAACCAAATGAATGAACCAATGAAATTGAGAGTGAAAACAATCCCCACAAATTTACTAAATATCTTTATAGATGTGCCCCCACCCCCTTCCCTCCATTATATATCCCAATTATTAAGGGGCACTGAAGCCATTACCAACACCAAAACTATAAGATTCCATAGATGTAAAATGGATTTTTTTTAACAATACACATAAATAGGTTACTTGAAGTTGGATATGTGCATGCGCACATGTGTGTGTGTGTGTGTGTGTGTGTGTGTGCATGGGTGTGCACAGAATGTTTCAAATTCAAGACTTCACAGCTTTATTCATAGCTTACCCACACCGGTGTGCATGCAGATTTAGGTGTCAATAAATGTCAAGTCTGGTGATGGGGTGTCAGAGTGAAAATGGTGACCAGTTGGAATGCGGTGGTTTTTGGCTAAACCAAATGTTTCCCAATCTCCCTTTACCGTTCTCATCCCAGACCCATTAGTGTAAATATCAGTATGTGGATACTTTATTTGGTGTAAATGTGTGGATAGCCTGATGGGTAGTAAAACAAAGTACACAATAAAATATCATTATTATTTATACCTTATGATTTCCTCCACACTGTCGTCTTCTAGACCAACTTGAGACACCAGATTGATGGCCAACTTTCTCAGGTCTGTGTCGTCTATCTGTGACTGAACGCTTCTTAATGTTTCTGCTAGCAGGGGTACTAATAGGGGTGTCACATGCCCCCCTGAGGCTGAAAGTTCCCCCAGAGTGGTTGGGAACGTAGGCACAGATGCCAACCTAAGCAAGGCTTTGTGAGGAAAACTGGTAAGAGTACTGCTTTGAGATTGATAGAGTAATACCAACAGAAGAACTTTCTCCAAGTCTAGGCTAGGTTGTGGGTTCTACAAAAAAAATTACATAAATATAGGTTATAGATTTAAAATCTTGATTAATAACACAATACATTCAAACTTTACAGACTGTTCTCAGGGGCAGATTTGTATGGAGTGCTTAAAGAAGGTATGTCCTACTGACTTTTTAGATTAATAAAATTCCTCCATACACAACCATTAATTTATATTATTTCCATTTATGGGAGGAGTGAGGGGACACAGATTACTGAACTTTTGCTATGCAAAATCATTATCACTATAAAAATATTTTAGTTGTGAAAAATTAATAAACTATTTGAATAAATAAAGGTTACAAATCCACTACATTCGGCCAGAGGATCATTATAAAAAAAAAATTTGAACAAAGTAAAAAAGTCCATGTCCGTAGCAACATATGACTTTTGTGAATAATAAAAAAAACTATAGGGGCCTATCAGAATTTTGAAGAACGTTAGTAAGAGTAAGTAGACTAAAAATAAAAGCAAAATAATATAAAATGGTACTTATGTGAGATGTGGGGTCAGGGACATCTTTGTAGTACCAATTTTTAAATGTCAACCAAAAAATGAGAGGAAACCAACATAAATTAGAAGAGCAAAATTAATAATTATTGTTGTTAAGTGATAGCGACAACAACAGTGGGTGGTCAGAGACGTGTACCGGCCCACTTCCTTACACACCAATTGTGAAGTATAGAATAAAATTAGTTATTTAAATATTATTTGAAATTGAAATTACATAGCTATTTCAGTATATGTATTTGATTAAAAAATTGTTATTTGTTGTTCTTTTTTCACTCATTTCCAGTTTAAATGCTTTCTAGGGAATCTTACTAGTTCCATGCTTTTTACATGGCCATACAATTTTAGCCTTGCCGTCTCAATTGGATCTTGAGTTTCCACAGTAACAATCCAGTCTCTTCTTGTATTTAACTCAATACTCCTTAAAAACTTCAACTCTGATGAGTGGACTGTGCTTACATCTTTTGCCAAAATCTTCCAAGTTTCTGATCTATACAGTAATATCGGAAGAATGACTTAAATATAGTGATCTTGCAATTCTTAGGTACTCCCTTATCGTACTTCAAAATATGTTCCTTACTGTCTGGTAAAATGTTCCTGCGTGTTATATTTCATTTGTTGTCTCATAACCAACTTTTACTTCCCAATGAATTTTGCTTAATTATTTGAATGGTCGTTTCTTACATGCATGGGACAAATCCTGAAAGCTCAATGGTAGAACAGTGGCGTGCTAAGCCAAAAGTCCCAGGTTCAATTCACATGTCAAGGTGTCATTTTTCAACCAATTTAAATTAATTGAATCCTTGTTCCCTCCATAAGAACAGTGTTGTAACTACAATAATTTGCAGCCTGTGTGTTGATGTTAATTAAAATTTTGCTTCAAAATAACTATCGTGTATCATATATTTGGCAGTAAAACCACCGTTCCGAGTAGCGGATGAATGTAGTATCTGAGAACATGTGATACTATTGGTTACTCATATGTAGTTGACAATTCCACACGTCCATCACAGACTCAGTCTTAGACTATGAATGAAGAATGACCCTGATTACAGAATGAATCCTAGATAGCTCAGTTGTATAGCATTGGCGTGTTACGCCAAAAGTCCCAGGCTCGATTCCCTTGTCCAGATGTCATTTTTCAAATAATTTAAATTAACAATTATAATAATCGGAACCGATTACATGACTTAGATTAAAACAGTTTTTGTCCCAGGGGTCGTTCCATAAACACAAAGAATGTTACCGCCTAGTAGACTGGCTTAGTTTTTCAGCTCCACAAATTGCTTCTAGAGCAATTTGGTTTTCATAATCACTTCTTGCTAACACAATTTTGAAGGATTTGCTCGGGTTAAAGCGTTGATGTATAAAAAATACTTGTTAGTTCACATTTGTTGCCCCCACATTTGGTTTTTTAACATCAGTCTCTGTTATTTAAAAATAATCACTCTTATTTAATCTGCTTCTCCTAATAGTTTTTTATTACTGTAAAAAATAGTGGTGTTAGGAACATGGACCCAAAGTAAACAATAAGGCACTGCTCTCAAGCCTAACGAGTTAAAACCATAACTTTTTATAAAGATTTTACAAAAAAAAGTGTTTTAATTGCCAATTTGTTTTTCAAATCAGTTTTGTATTACAAGCATTCTGTTTGATGAATATGAGACCAACAAAATTTTAGGTGTACAAGCCAATCTAACATTTAGAACCTTTTTTGAAATATTAATTTGGTACTTTTTAAATTTATGAAAGGTTGAATAGGCTATTTTAATGCCAAAAAAAATTTGAGTATTTTTATAACCCTTGCAAGCATTGATTTTGGTCCACTTAAGCAGACAAAAATGACCCAAGATTCATCATGGTGGTAGACAAAAATAACAAAAATAGTTCTAGTCAACTCACAAGTAGTGTTAACTATGATGAAGATAAAAAAAAATAGTACTCTGACAGGCTGACCTAAGTAATTTTACATAGAATAACTAATCAAACTAACACAAGGAAGAAGAAGGTGAAAAACAAAAAGTGAACATGAAGAATATGACTTATAGGTTAAGTGTTTAAAATAGATATATTTTAATAGATGATAATTATTACTTTACTTTCTATTGTTTAAGTGGCGAAATCTTGTAATGTTTAACATAATACTGTGAATTTTTCATGCAGATACTTCATTTTTAATTTTTAATCATACATGCATTAATCATGTGTAGTAATTAAATTTAAAAGTAGGCTGTTTGGTTTTCTATCCTTTAATTATAATCTCAATCCTTAAACTCAATTGTAATTTTCATAAATCCACCAAAATATGTAGACACTAGGCATAATTTTAATTTAGTAAAACTATAATCACTAACATTACAAGAGGGGCAAATTTAACTATATATCAATAAAGTAAATATAATTTAAATAACTTAACTGTTTGAGAGGAAAATATATTACCTACTAAGTTATGCTATTGATTTTTAAATAGAACAAATCTTTTTTAGAACATAACACAGATAATGAAACATACCTTAGTCAAATTTTCAATAATCTGATGTAGGACATTTTCTGAGAGCTGGGCCTTATCAGCGAGTTGGGCCGTGATCATAAACGAAGCTGCCGCAAAATCCAAGACTGGGGATGGAAGCCCTTTTAAAAGGGGCTTCAAAATATGCACAAGCTGAAGTTCAGTGGTAGCAGCGTTGTGCTCCAGAGCCCCTACAATGGTAGTGCAGAAAAACCCCAGGACAGTGGTAAGACAGTGGGCATCACCACTGTGCTCTTTCACTGCTGCAAGTGCACCATCACACACAAACTTGAGAAATGAGGGGTCGGCAGCGCAGTGGTTCAGCAGCGCTGTCTTAGATAAGGGGACTCCTGGTTTCTGCAGAGGACGCAGCCAGTGCCACGGGCTGGATTTGCTCTTAACATCAAGAAGTTGCAAGACACGCACAAACATACGAGTGTCATAGTAAGGAAAGATGAGGAGCAACAGGTCGTCTCTGTTGTATAGGTGAATGTGGAACCTTCAAGAACACAAGTGAAAGTATACAGATATTTTTATAACATTGTCAGGGGAATAAAGCAAGCATTTCCAGGGCATTTAAAAGTGCATTGGAAAAGACTTTGTAGTGTTCACTTTAAAATTGTGTATTAAAAAATATGAACCATTTAACAATCGGTTGTGGCCTTGACAGTGATTATGAGTACTAGACCTATTAGCTTTTATTTAAAGTTTCAGTCAGGATCTGTCCTATGAGAGCGAGTAATTTCACGGTTTTTATTGGTTTTTTTTGTTTTTTTTTGCCAAAATAAATCAAATATTTCTCCATTAGCAACATAAGAGTTTAGTTTTCTGCACACGCTAATATCAACAGATCTTGAATATCTGTCAAGGGCATCCTGGAATTTTGTCAACACTTTTTCTCTTTATTTAAAAAATGTTGACAAAATTCCAGGACACTCTTGACAGATATTCAAGATCTGTTGATATTGGCGTGTGCAGACAACTAAACTCTATGTTGCTACTGGAGAAATATTTGATTTGTTTTGGCCAAAAAATTGCAATTCTATAAAAACTGTAAAAATACTTGCGCTCCCTTCGGCCACACCTTAAGGATATTCAAGATTAAAAAAAAAGCTTTCCAAATTTTGAATTTGAAAATTTAAGAGCTATTGTGATGCTTACTAGTAGCCCACCATTATTATAAGATAAATCTAACAAATATACTCTTGAAAATTAATTTACCACTTAGAAAAACATGAATACACATTTTAACCAAATATGTTTTCATTTATTTAGGATTTATATTTTCTTTATAAATTTAGAAATCAATGTAAACAAGATCAGAATTCAAGAAATAAAATCATACAAAAAATGTAATAGTAAAATGAAGATTCAGATAAATTAGAGGGGGGGGGGGGGGAACCTGTCTTCCCCATTTTTAGTCAAAATATAAATAACTGGGGGTTTTTTTCCTCCTGGGTGAAAATTGTAGGAAGGGGAGATGGTGT
>CABFVX010000113.1:164663-217556 GCA_902151425.1 Timema shepardi
TATTATTATTATTAGCACCGCGTCTTACTACCCGTTCGGGTTTTACGCACTTACGCTAATGTGTAATGGTAGGATGATTGTGAGATGAAATGGAGGACCTACAGTTTAACGTGGAATCCGAACCACGGTGGAGGCCTGGCATTCCCCACATTCACAAGATGTTTTGTCAGAGGTGAAGGAAGGGTTTGGTATCAGATAAATCTGTGCCAGGACCGAGGATTGAACCCCGGCCGCCAGCATAGAAGTCTGACACCTTACCCCTAGACCACAAGGTCACCCCCATTTGAACTATTAATTTGTTTAAAAAGAAATAGAGTTGGGTCAGATCCACCATTTTATTAAACCTAATCTTCATTGTATCCCTGAGTCGCAAATCTATAAATTGCATCTGAATCTTGGGAATAATTGTGAACAAAGGAGGAAATAGAAATATAATGGAATAATGAAACACATAATTAAATTAGTAACTTTAATAATAACATTTTTTTTTAATTTCATTAAATATAATATACATTAAATGAACAAGTTGAGACCATGTGCTTTGTGACATCACAAGCTATAGTAATAGCTGACTGCAACAACCACACAATACCTTGAATGACTGTGTGAATCATATGTCTATTCATTTTACATGAGCATATATTGCAGTAAACACCTATATATATTTTTTTTTAATACAAAACTTAATTATAACATAGCTCTCTTTTTTTTATTAAGTGACCAATAATGATATTTAGTGATATTCATTGTAAATCGTAGTAGTAAATCGTAGTAAATGTTACATTCAATATATTATATAATATATTGAATGTAACATTTAAAATATTTCCTTATACTAATATCTATAACTATCTCCAACTACGATTTACAATGAATATCACTAAACATCATTATTGGTCACTTAATAAAAAATAAAGAGAGCTATGTTATAATTAAGTTTTGTATTTAAAATATATATATATGTGTGTGTGTGTGTGTTTACTGCAATCTCTGCTCATGTAAAATGAATAGACATATAATTCTCACAGTCATTCAAGGTATTGTGTGGTTGTTGCATATGGTTGTTATATATATTCGATGTCATTTAAATCAAGATTTAATGAATTTATTGAAAACACAAAAATAATTTTATTTTGAATAAAAGGTCAAAAAAGAAATGAACAATAAACTTATGAAAAATAGATTGTAAATGCTTGGGAGCAATAAACAAATGTTACAAACTACCACCTAACGAAACTTTCCCTCCCATTGGATATATATGTATGCTCCTGAGGTAGCCAATTATAAAGAGTTATTTTACAGTAGATTACTTTGGAGTCATTTGGCTGAACCATGTACCACACTCAATACTTTGTTAGTAAGTAACTACTAGACTATATTTTTTTACAGTAAGAAAGTGTAAGTGTGGGTATGGGTAGTTGTGATGTCAGCCTATCCTGTGTGGCTCAAGTTCAAGATTATTCTAAAAACAACTTACTTAGACAGTTCTACATAATATATATCACAACTACGCATTCCACATAAATATAAAAGATGATAGCAAAGTTTATCAATGTACAAATTTTCTTGAAAGTGCTTTATGTTTCTAAATTAAATGCATGCATTAGTGACCTATAAATTTAAGGGTGGTTGGCCTACCTGTTTATAAGCCATTCCAATGCTTGATGGGCAGGTTTCAGTAAAAAATATGGTGAGAGTAGTAGAATAAAACTTCGAATGTGTTTGTTTAGTTTTTTGTTCGCTTTTTCAGATTCTACAGAACGTTCCAATGACTGTGATGACAGATCAAACAATGTTGTAGCAAATTTGTCAAATTTGGAGTTAAATTTCTTTAATTCTTCAAAACCTTTCAAACCTAAAAAATGAGATAAAATGTAAATGTATAGGCTTAAAAAATCCTTACACTAAGCCAATGAGCAGATAAGTAGGTAGGCTACCTTTGACTATTTTGGAAACCATATTAAAACCCTAAATGTACCCTTTGTTTAGCCTGTCAAGTAGAAAGTTTACCTTTCTTTATTTCACTATGGTATAGCTTATAACATAAGTGAGCAACATATTTTTCAATGTATTATGATGAATGAAATTTTTCCCACTATGTAAAAATGGAGAATTTAGGTTGCTCAATCAAACATTTTAAACAACACACAATGTTTGAACAAGTTTATATTCTGAACATGTACACTTTGATTACTCAGTTACAACTTACAACTGCCTCAAACACAAATAGCTAGATTTTTAATGAAAATTGTTCATATTGAAAATATAAGAAAATATAATGTGAATGTTGACAATACTGAAGGCAGAGATTAAATGAAGTGTTGGGAAGGGAAATGGAAGGGAGTATTTGATGGCAGTCTTGAGTTAATGACTCATTCAGAAAGTGAGTGCATCCAATGATACTATATATGCAGGAAATATCAAGTTACAGCCAGGACACACCATCAGGAAAATGTGTATTATACTGTGAGCAGTGGTGTCACAAGGTGGGTGCGGATCACACTGGGAGACGGTCTATACAAATTTTGTGTAGTGTATCAGCACATATTTATTATTTAAAAAATATCCCTGTAATTAACTAACAAAAACATTTTTTGTAAGCACAGCATACATGTACTGTATAATATACCTACAAACTATAAAACTAAACTATAAAACTAAATACATATTAGGCAAGAACATACTATAAACAGAACTACCAACATATGCATAAAAATTGAATAAATGTTAAATTGCTATACCAACACTTTGCCTCAATTTAACATGCTTTAAATGTGCAGTGAGAGGAGGCAGATGTGTTAAACATGGATGAATCCTAATAGTGGATGTAAGAAACAAGGGTGTGAAGGGAGGTAAGTGATGGGAACATGGAGGAATATATAATCTATTATGCATTCAATCCCAGCCACTTACATAGTTGTTTAAACTTAGAAACATTTAAGCTTTTAGTTAAAATGTCAACAATTTGAAATTCACTTTGAACATATTAAATCTTTAGAACTTTATCACACACTAACTCCCTTACAAAATTATATTTCACATCCATGTTTCAATCTTTTGTGTTCCCACTTCTCAAGACACTTGATGGCAGGCTGGTTGTCCTCATGGTGGGCACTTTGGGGTTGATTCCCAACTCCAGTAGTAGATTGCGTAGCCACAGGACATCAGTACAGGCATTGACAAGTTAAATGAATTCTGCCTCAAAGGTACTCAAGGAAATAGTGGGCTGCTTTCTAGTTGTCCAAGGTACAGTTGAACCAAAAACTTTCAGAAGAAATCCAGATGTTGACTTACGACTGGAATCGTTGGCCCAATCTGCATCAGCATATGTGATTAGGGATGTCCCTTCTTCTTTAGGAAAGTGCAGAGCTAGGTGTGAAGTTCCTTGTAAATAGCGAAGAATGCGCTTCAGTGACTCCCAATGAGTGTTAGTTGCACAGCTTTGAAACCTGCTGAAATAATTGACAGAAAATCTCAGGTCAGGTCTGGCACATAGCATTAAGTGCATCAAACTGCCTATGAGCTCTCTGTATGGCTTGAGGCCAATTATAGAGATTGATCTTCCATCTTCAATAGGGGGTTTTGTCTCCATTGGTGTTTTAGCTATTTTGCAGTTTTCCATATTAAATTTACATAAGAGTCTTTTGATATAAGATAGTTGACTAAGATTTATACCATCGTTTCTTTTCTTATTTTTATTCCGCGGAAAAAGTGTAAATTACCCAGATCTTTCATGTCAAATTTAGCTTGAAGTGCAGCTCTGATCTTCTCAAGAGGTTGTATATGAGTACTTCTGATGATCAAATCGCCAACAAAAATCAGTATGTAGACCTTGGTATCACTGACAACATGTAGGTACAGACATGGATCATTCTGCACTGGTTGAAAACCAAGTAATCTAAGAAAAGTGTCAAGGCACCTGTTCCATTCTCTGGGTGCCTGCTTGAGGCCATACAATGATTTCTTGAGCTTGCAAACAAGTTCTAAATTATTTGAAAAACCAGGGAGGTTGTTGCATGTAGACTTCTTCGGACAAGATTCCATGCAAAAATGCATTCTTCACATCAATCTGACATGCATGTAAATCTTCTTGATTAATGATGGCTATCAATGTTCTCACAGTAGTCATAGGTGCTACTGGGCCATAAGTCTCACTAAAATCGAAACCTTTCTTCTGTTGACAAGATTTAACCACCAACCTTGCCTTATAGCAATCTTTATTACCATCTTGATCTCTCTTGATACTGAAGATACAGCGACAGGAGATAGCTTTCCTACCAGGGGATAGGGAAGTCAGTTCCCAGGTGTCATTTTTCTTGAGGGAATTCATTTCCTCTTTCGTAGCTAACCTCCAGTTCCTCTCATCAGGTCTACCCTTGACATCATCGAAATCTTGAGGCAAATTGTCAATAAAGATTTCTGCATTCATAGCAAGTGCTACATAATCTTGCAAATAACTTGGTTTCTTTCATGCATGGGCGTGAGCTACAATGAAGTTCACCTTGATCTGATAGTGGAGGCATTTCTTTGTCCAACTCTTCATGACTGGCTTCACCTGACGGTAGGCTTCCTTCTGATGGAATGGTAACTGTTTTACAAAGTAGTGTTGCTCTCAATGCTGGGGATGTGGTCATATTTTCTCCACTCCAAGTGTCATTTTCATCAAAAAACACATCATATGCTAAAACAATATTTCTCGTGATAGGGTTACACATTTTATAACCGACCATGATGCACTTTTGGGTACGATTGTTCAGTTTCCCTTTAAGTAGTTCATTAGGAATGCGTACATAGCCAATAGAGCCAAAAACACGCCATTTTGACAAGTTTGGACGTTGACTATACCAGACCTCAGCAGGAGTTTTACAATCCAAGGCTACTGTTGGGCTTCTATTAACAATATATACTGCTGTCATTACAGCTTCTGACCAGAGATCTTTCAAAACATTTGCACTTAATAGCATACACCGCACACGCTCCATTAGTGTTCTATTCATGCGTTCACTTACTCCATTTTGAGAGTGTGTATATCTGATAGTATATTCAAACCGTATACCTTTGAATTCAAAGTATTTTCTCATCTCTAAAGATAAGTATTCTCCACCTCGGTCACACCTGAAGCGGCTTATTCTTTCATTAAAGTGAACAGTTGTTAGAGCTTCATACTTCTTAAAACACTCAAATACCTCTGACTTTTCTTTGATCGTCTTACACATAGGTAAAGTGACTGTAATCGTCAATTAGGGTAAGTATATATCTCTTACCGTCAGATGATGTAGGACTGATCGGACCCATGACATCACTGTGGACAAGCTGCAAGGGACGCTTTGCCCTTGAGCGAGTTTTTGCATGAGGCAATTTAGTCATCTTACCTTGGATACAGTGCTCACATGGAGATTTCGGCATTAAAAGTTTTTGTTTACACACATCGTTCATGCCTTCAACATTTCACTAAGAGACTTCAAACTGGTATTGCCAATATGCGCCAGTCGTTTATGCCATAAATGTATACAATCTACCTCATCAACATTGGCACAGGTATTTTGAACAGAAAATGTCACTAAATACATTTTAGCAGACTCGGATTCAACTGCTACAAGTTTATCATGCTTGAAAATTTTTGCTACACCTTCTTCGAAAATTACCTTGCGTCCATTGGAATCCAGTCGTCTGAGTGATAAGAGGTTATGTTGTAGACCAAACACAATGAGAATACTTCCCAGCTTGATCACATTGATTTTTCTATCCATCTCAAAAGACGCACAGAGATCAACGACTTCTGTCGCTTTTAAATTTTCACCTAATTTTGCGAGCTTAATATTGGCGGACTTGGGAGATTATGAATATTAGTCAGAATATGACAATAAGTAGCACAGATCATGTGTTATGAAGCTCCTGAGTCTAGATACCAGGATGTAAACAAAACAGAATCCACTTCCAAGGACGTGTTGGCTGACAAACTGAACTCTGCTTCCTCAACTTCGGCTTTCTTTTCATTTTCCACTATGTTTCTTCTCAAGTTTACGGCATTCTGACATCATATGCCCAAATTTTTTACAAAATTTACACTGAAGTTGACTTCGCTGAGTGTTTTGATTAGGCCTAGTTTGTTGATAAAAAGATTGAGACTGTTTCTTATGGTTCTGTGTAACTTTCCAATTTGCTTGGGTCATAAAGGAATGTGAGGTTATGACTTAGCTGCTGTTATACCCTCCGAAAATCGTTTTTGTTCCTCATCTAATAACCTATTCTTAACAAAGCTCAATGTCAATTTTTCGGCCAGAGTCTCAAGAGCAGTAATAACTACATTGTATACGTTCGGCATGGTAATTAAAAGATGGCAGACAATACCTAATTCCTCTAATGTAGCACCTGTTGATCATAATTCACAAATCAATTTATCAAATCTATTAAAATGTACCTTCAGAGTTTCACTTTAAGGATCGAACTTCATCAATAAGAGACTTTTACGTAAAAGTAACTAGTTAGCTATGCCTTTTCTTGCGTAAATATTCATAAGGGAAAGCCATATTTTAAATGCAGATTCTTTATCTTTGGCACATTCAAGAACGTTGTCTTAAAGTTTCTGGACTAATTGAGACTTGCATTTTTGATCTTTTTTCTTCTACTCCGCCAGTTCTTTTGTCTTCTTATACAATATTTCAGAACTATCAGCTTCATTGAAAATTACTTTCGTTCGGTAATCACTTTGAACTACTTCCAGCAAATTGAGTTCATCAAGCAGTGTTTCCATTCTAAACTTCCAGTTATTGAAGTTTGAACCATCAAATAACGGAACACGATACTTTTCTTCATCTGTCATGGTGGCTATCAAGGCTTCTAGGCTAAATCTTCTAGAGGTTAATGTCAATGTTGATTCTTGATGTACACAGACAATAATAAATGTTCATTCATTTTAAAGGACTCTGGGCCCATAACTTGAAAATGTGCCACCACAGGTTTTTATAATGTTTACTCTATGAACATCAAACATTACCAGATTGAAAAGTAGTTTATTAACCGAAATATGAACTGAAAAACTAAATACATATCAGTCAATAACATACTATAAACAGAATTACTAACACATGCATAAAAAATGAATAAATGTTAAATTGCTATACTAACAGTAATTAAACTAAAATATGAAGGCTAAATTTATCAAAAAGTTTAATGATATTTATTGTATCGATTAAAAACTGTGAACATTCACAGATCATCACTTTACAAATAGTAGGCCCTACAAATACAGATTATACTCGAAAATGCAGATGTTTGGTTCAAATAGTTACGTTAAGTTAAGTGAATCATGATCAGACCTCTGTTCTTGAGTAAAGTTAACTTTAAGTGAACGATGTGTTTGGTTAACATTAAGTTGATCATGATCTCAACATGAGAGGGCTTTGCAACTGAATTTGTAAGCATTGGAATTTAAAAATGAAAGAGTCCGATTTTTAGTTGTTTCAGGCTTCCCCATGGAATGATAGGGCACAGTTTGGGAACCAGAGATATATTATAGGCCTAGTAAGCCCAGTCGTGGATATTCTAGGTTAAGCTTTACCTATTTCATAGATGGTTCCTCTGTCTATTCCAGCCGCTTCTTTTGGATCAAATAATAACGAAGCTCTTTTCTTTTCTTGAGAAAACGCAGACGTTTGTGGAACAGAAAGTTTTCTCAACTGATCTGCTAAGGAAGTCCCCATAATTTATGAAAAAAAGTGGAAAAATGTGTAAATTTTTTAAAAATCAATAAATGCGTTCTCGCAACCAATATAGTGATTCGAATATATGTTACAGCTAATACTAATTTCTTTTAGTTCATGTTCAAACATAACTACTGTATATACAAACCCTCCCCACGTGTGTATGCATAAACTCAACCTAAGTTCTCAATATATTAAATGTGGCTTAACCCTATCATAACAGTGATGAACTAAAAAAAAATTAAAAATCTATTAAAATAGAATAATTATTATATAAAATATTCTGAGAATAATATATAGACAAATGTTATTTATTTTTGTTTGAAAAATATCTCTAAGTTTATAAAAGACACCATTTTAATAATTTCAGTCTAGCCAATATCAAAGCCATAAATTAAGACTAATCGGTAAGTAATCCAATAGATGTTTTATAATAGCTAGTGTGTTAACGCCCATGTGATCGCTGCTATATTTGTGGTAAAGTATTGTATTTTATCATTTAAGGCCCTGCCTACCCTCTTTGGCGAAGTGTTGAGCTTTCAGCTCTCAAAATAGGTGGCGTTGCTTACGTTATACAAACTGGTGGATTCCAGCCATCAGGGTCTGGATTTACTAACGGGAACAAATAGTTGCGCCGGCGCAAGTTTGAAAGATGTGCCCAAATCCCTATTTAGTAAAAGAAGGAGGCGCAATTTGAGAGCAAAGTTACAACTCAAGAGTATTAAACTATTAAGACTGTAACCACCGCCCTTACTCTTCCCCGAAGACTAAGGCTGGCGCACAACAGACAATAAAATAAAACATTTAAATATAGCAATTGCAGAGGGGCTGTGAGAATACAAACAAAAATAAACAGGTCAATTACAGGCCCATTTACTCATATTCCCCGCGAACTCACACCTCAATTATATTGATGTTCATAACAGGAAAGGGGATGGCTACAGCAGGAAACCTGGATTTAGAAGAATATATGTCAATGGTAACAATTTGTAGTTTTATTGATAGTGAGAATAAAGTTGAACAGAGTATAAAAAAAGGCGATTAAGTTGTACACTTTGGAATTGCTTATAATTCATTAAGCTATTAGCATACGAACATAATATCGTAATTGAAACCAACGAACAATGAATGAACTCTATAAGCCCGCAAGGCAAACGAGTTAACTGATGACAATATTCCAATACTAAAACTGGCTATGCAGACAAAAATACTCCTTACGAACGATAATACAAGACTTCTGCCGTATGGGCCATTCAGTTAAAAGGGGTTCATAAAAAAATACTTATAACTTTATATTTACAATACAAAACTTCCCACTGCCTGATGGGCATTTTTGATACAATCAATTACCCTCAGATATCTCTATTATATCTGCCGCTCTAGTAAATATATTTCTTACTAAACAATCAGGTATAGATGCCATATAGGCGATGCAAAAAAAAAACATTTATCAGTTAAATATGATTCCAGGTAAAATAGAATATTCCAAGTATAGAATAGACTACAACATCCATAGTGACGTTAGAATTTCTAAGTCCAAAATAGCGGACATAATTATAAGTTAAATATGACGAAAAGATTCTAAGTCCAATATGTTTGACTTTTTTACAGAGTCCAAAATGATAGACATTTTTACAAGTTGAAAAGATTCTAAGTCCAAAAGGTTAGCCATATTTATAAGTTAAATATGATGAAAAGATTCTAAGTCAAATATGATTGACTTTCTTACAGAGTCCAAAATGATAGACATATTTACAAGTTTAAAAGATTCTAAGTCCAAAAAATTAGTCATATTTATAAGTTAAATATGACGAAAAGATTCTAAGTCCAATATGATTGACTTTTTTACAGAGTCCAAAATGATAGACATATTTACAAGTTGAATACGACGCAAAAAAAGTTATAATATACAACAGCCAAAAAGGGATTTCGTACCTTGCGAATATTTCCTGCACACCCAAGGTGTGTCCTAGGGGACAGCCCTGTTAAGAAGTACCGTCCATGTTGAACAACACCAGTATTTATATGATTATACAAGCTCAAAAAGGGGGAAGAGGGGTAAACACAAAACATTGGTCAACATGACATAACGACGGGAGGGAGGGGTTAGAATATCAGGGTAAACATACGCGGAGCTGGTCGAACTTACGAGAACAATAAACTCTGGCATAATAATCTTTTTGCGCAGGCGCGTCACACACTTTCCACACCCCACCTTGAGGTATAGAACACTTTACTAGTCCAATATTTCTCCTCGTTCAGTTGATCAATATTTTGGTAGAGGCAAGTTGTTGTCTTTTTGTGCGTGGGAAACAGTAAGTTGGCGCAGCAATAGTGGGGGACTTTGGTGAGTTTTCTTGTTTAAAAAAAATAATTTTGGAGCATATATCCCAAATAAATGCTACAAGACTTAATAGTTTAATACTCTTGAGTTGCAACTTTAGTTAATACTTAGTATTAACTATTAAAATCATGATTGTCACTTCAATAAATTTAAATGGAGGCATATTATCGCTATGGCTTAAAATACATAAATAGCTAACTGTAATCCAATTAATAATATAGAAATTAAAATAATATATGTCTGTCGAGCACAAAATTTGTTTTAATTCAGATAGTGGTAACAAAGCAATTACTTACCTTTTATTGTTGAAATTTTACATTCAAATAACGCAATGGCATTTCTTGCATTATTACAAAACAAAACGTCAAACAAATCACGAACTGTGTATTGTTTGTCTAGATCCAAAGAGGTTTGTATTCCTCCAAGTCCAAATATATCTCGTCACTAAATGTGGCGGTTAGAATAGCTTTAAAATAAGTTTTAAAGTTTGTATAAATATTTTATTAATGGAACTTAAGCTTTAAACTAATAATATTAATAAATAATGTACTAATATTGTTTTTGTAAAGCACCCACAAAGAGGCCGCTTCTAATTTTATTGCTAGTTTACAAGCAAAATACTTAGAAATATTTGTATTTGATGTCATTTTAATTAAAGATTTAAAACAAAGTAGCCTTGACTTTGAAAGGAAATTCTTCACAAGGATTGGTTGAAAATAGCGCAATTAATGACGTTTATGGTGACGTCACCATAATCTTGCTACAGTTTGCGCCTTGTTTAGTGAAGACGGAAATGGAGAAAATAATAAGCTGCATTTTAGGGAGTATCTTTGGTGCAAAATTGCGCCATTTTTAGAGTTGCGCTGGAGCAGAATTGCATTCGTTAGTAAATCCAGACCCAGGTTGGCAGAATAATTGGTTTGTTTAAACAATTAAGAGGCTGGCTGACCAGTAATCAGTCAAGGACGCAAGCAAACTTTTCCTAGAACTGAGTAAAGTGTGTAGGTGACCAAGTTGAACTAAACGTGAGGAGATAAAACATCAAGATACAATCATACTCTACTCTCGAGAGGAAAAATTAGCCTATCCGTCCCAGCAAGCTAGACGCTTCTCTCTGAGGGTTCAAATCCCTGCTGAGGGTATTTTGGGGAGATATTATTCAATTGTTTCCTTGTACTCTCCCACACAAATGTAGGTACATTTACTTAATTAATTCTGCCTGTTTATGTATGAACTAATTACGCCAGTGGGTTATGGATGTATATGTTTCAATTTAGAGGAAGTGCACCCGCATTCGCGTGGGGGGGGGGGAAGATAGAGAAAATATTTATGAATATCACCCAATCATGATTGAGCCACCCCAATCATTGGCAGACTAGTCTATTGCAAGAGTGACCACCTTAGACCATGTGGCCACTAAAGTGGGATATTACCAATCCTCATGTCTAAAAATAACTAAACGATTAAAATAACATGACTTACAAAAATATTTAAAAATTATGTAGGCTAGAGAGGTGGGAGGGAGCTTACATGAGGGAGGGAAGGAGGATCTAAGAATCATGTAAAGAAGCATTATGTAATTTAAGGATGGCCCCCTTGCAATAAAACTATGGGATTACAAGGCCTACCAGCCGGGTCATGTTATTGAGAACAGTAGAAACAAACTCAGGTCATTGCTTTATAAATCACCTTTTTTAAAATGTCTTGCACTATTTATTCAAATGAATATCTGGGGAGGGTAGTGTTAAATAATACTGTATACTTATTTATCAGAGAAAAAAATTATTTAAGGTAAAATCACAGATAACTCATATTCATTATGGTCTTTTGGCAAAAGCAGCTAGACGACTTACATTTGAATTTGCAATAGCCAATGGAAAAACCCTTCTAATTAACTAATACAAAGTAAATATGGCTGGCAAAGAATGGTTGTAGTCTTATTAAACACCAAAATGTCTCTGAGATCACCTGAACAAACCAGTCTCAGTAGGGCTACAAGTTTTAATACCAGTAAAGTAGGATTGTTTTTTCATAACCTGCAAAATGTTAAAGATAAGTATAAGCTTCAAGATATATATAATCTTGATGAAACAGCTGCAACAACTGTTCACAAGCCACCTAAAGTTTTGGCAGCTAAGGGAAAGCGAAACAAAGGACAAATCACATCGGCAGAGAGAAGGACACCTGTCACTTTTGTTGCAACTGGAAAAGCAGTGCCACCATTTCTGATACCCCCACCGAGTTAATTTCAAGAATCATATGCTTACAAACACTCCGGGGGGAACAAAGGGAGCAGCATCTCTATCAGGATGGATGGTCAGTGATTTATTTCAGCCTGTGTTTCAACATATCTGTGATCATGAGTGACCAACAACCCAAGTTAATCACTTTGGACAGCTATGAAAGTCATCTTAGTAGTGCAGCTTTAAATTTTGCTAAGGATAACAGTATTATTCTCCTCATATTGCCTCCTCACAGCAGCCATAAATTGCAGCCAATGGAAGTGAGTGTTTTTGGTCCATTCAAAAAGTTTTATAAAGTTTTAATGTTACATGCGATAATTGGATGCCAAACAATCCAGGGCGACCAATAACTATTTATAATGTCAGGAGCCTAATTGGAGAAGCATTTTCTTTAGCATTTATGCCAAAGAATATTTCCATTGGATTTAAAACTACTGGAATATAACCATTTAACAGTAAAAATTTTTCATCTGAAGTTTTCTAACTGCCTATGTGACTGATAGGCCTGATCCTGCACAAGGTTCTTATTCTTCCAAGGAGGTTCCTGCCTCTTCATCAGGGAAATCATCTAATCCAGCTGTCTATTTCAAAGATTTTACCAGAGAGCTTTCAATAAATGACATTTCTGAGCAAAGCCCAGTGAAAACACTTGAAAGTACAAATTCAGTTGGACCTTCAAAAATTGTAGCCCCAGAAGAAGTTTGCCTCCCACCCCCCAAGCTCCTCCTGGAAAAACCACTAGCACTGCACGAAGAACAGGTAAGTTATGAGTTCTGACTGACTTAAAAAAAAAGAAAATAAAGGCAGAATTTGCTGAACAGAAACAGTTGAGAAAAAGAGAAAACTCTTTGAAGTATCATAATGTTCCAACTCAGAGGAACTTCCTAATGAATCCAGCTCAGGTTTGTCAATGTAATTATTAAGTGATACAGAAGATGAACTTGAAAATTATTTTTTTATTGGTTCCTTTGTATTGATAAAGGTTTATGGGAAAACTAAATCAACATTTAGGTATTACATATGTGAAATTATAAATAATGATGAAGATGGAGTTGAAGGAGTATTTTTAAAAAGACTACCTGCAACAATGAAATTTATGAGAACAGAAGATTCATCATTTGTTTAAAAATATTACATTGTGATGATTCTGCCTTCTCCAGTAAAAGCAAGTTCAGAAAGAAATGCCCATATGGTATCTTTTCTTATCGATTTGTGTGACTATAGCATTTACTAAAAAAAATTAGACCCAAGTAGTATAATTTAATATCATAAGTCCAAACTTTTTTTTTATCTTAATCAGTGTATTCATCTGATTTTTTACAACCAAAGTAAGAAAACTCAATGTTTAAATTAGCTACTTAATTCTTATTAATATCTTTAAAACTTTTCTTGGAAAAATTAAAAATAAATACAACTCACAGTTATAGTCTTAGTAAGAATATTTGTATGGCTCACATAACCTGTCATTGTGGGTCACTTAACCTGCCTTTGGGGTTAACTGGACCAACATTTCTTAACATAGTTTTTAATTAAATCTGATTAAACCATTAGACCTAAAACCTTTAAACGTTGGAACTATAATTTTCAATATTCGTTAAATCTAAATACATTTTTTAGATTTGGTATCATTCTTAAGAGCAGAAATTAAAAAAATATATAGGCCTATATATAATGGCTCAGTTAACCCCAGTCTCCCCTATACTTCACATGTTGTAGGGCCTAAGCTATCAATTAATTAATTTGTAATCTTGGAGGCAAATCTCCCAGTTGCCTCTTCCCCCATTTTTTTTTCCATTGGGTATACCAATGATACTGCACTTTTTTCAGCTAATCCAGTACAAGTGCAATATTGTTATAAGAAGAATAGGTAGCCTGGTAAGCTCACCACCATCATCTAATTGTTCTCGGTAAGCTAACATTTTTTTATACCTTGAATACAAATGCACGTAGGCCTACATGAGTTGAGTGCTATGAGTTAAGACACTTTTGTGTAGGTCTACCCATCGATTATATTAGAACAGTCCCTACAAACTTAATTATAAAACAGAAGCATTGTTCAAACTTCTGCAAGTTAATTATTTATTTGGATAAGTTCAACATTAATTTTACTATTAAAAGATTTTATAACCATGTCAGGAACCAAAAACAAGATTTATGCATTACCTACTAAATGAGCTTTGGTGTCAAGCAGAAAATAATATGATCTAGGCTAACCCAGGATCAAAACTTGTGTGGTACTGTTAGGAATCTGACTGGGATTAAATCAGTCCATGAGTAGTTTGACCAGGTAAATCAAAAATGTATGGGGTCCATAGTTAAATTATTAATGAAGCTGACATATTTTTACAATTTGTATTGAATATTCATGGTTGAGGGTTACTGTACCTTTAATTTAGTGTTGTCAAAGTAATTAGGTGTATAAGTACAGCAATGCATCTTTACATTTTCTATACTCTATACAGCTCTAGTGTAATTTTATAATTTGCTAAAGGGCCTGTCTGTAGGGATAGGTACTTATTTTTAAACTAGTGCCAAAACCACAATCATTAAATACATTATCTTAGCACAAGGAATACATTATTACAATGTCTTGGTAATAGAATGAACATGTATACAACTCCGGGATATCACCCAATCTCACTAACCTGTACGTTTTAAAATTAATTTAAAGATAAAACACATTTTTAATGAGAAATTAAATTTATATTATATTCTTTTTATGTTGTTGCATTACATAAATATATTTCAAAAGTCTCTTTTTATATACTAAGCCATAACATGTGACACTACAGGTGTGGCAAAAGGAAACACTAAATGATATGTTTAAAATATAATAAACCATTTGCAACAAGAAATAAATAAAGTGGAAACCTTCAACACCGTGAGTCAACATATAAATCAATTTTACTCCTCTATAAATAATTTGGACTTGACTAAAAATAAGTGAGGAGTATTTTAAATCTTGCTCGTGAGTATATCTTATTTTTTATATAGTATTTAAATATTTACATGTATAATATAGGTAATAAGATTTACAATGCTGACTGCTTAGTGGAGAAGATCCATTACAAATTTTGTAGGCTTGCATCAATGGTATGTTCTTGAGGTCTAATTTGAGGGAGGTGCCATATAATTGTATTAGGAAGGACATCGTCTTTGTATTTATGGGAAAAGATTGAATACATGTAAGTACTGCCTACATTATTTATAATTTTTCTCTGGGAACAATTTTTTTTTAAAGTTTTTAGATATATATATATCATCCAGTGTGGTTCGTCAGGGTAGGCAGGACCAAGTTTTGTAGGTTGTCAATTACCTTGGAATAAAAGTATAAACAATTTTAATGAATTAATATGATAATTTCAAACACAATTTGATAAGTTCATATGACATAATATGTATAAATATAAACTTGTTTTCATAGTTAATAATATTGTTAATAACTTACGTATACTGTAATTAAAGTATTCTTCAAATAGTCTTCCACCTTCTGAGAAAGAGCCAATGTGGCTTCAAAATATTAAAGTGTTTGTAAATATGTGTTAGTGTTTTTACTTTTATTTGCGCTTAATTTTCTAGAATTACTATCATATAAAATATATTTAAGAACATTATTATATGCTTAAGGGACTTTATTTCATACATAAAATTGTAATAAGTTAATCAACCATTATGTCAACTTATTTTTTTAGCATCGTGCCTTACTACCCATTTGAGCCATATGCTTATGTACTAATTACACTGATTTTTAGGGATGAGCACAGTTATATTTAGAGGATTTTATCCGCATTTGCGTGGGATGAGGATGGAAAACCATTTTGGAAAAACCACCCTTAGTAAACCTGATGGAGATTCGAACCTTGATCTCCCCATCATCAGCAATCTAGTCTACTGCGAGAGTAGCACCTTAGACCATGCAGCCACCGAAGTGGGTCTTGCCTACTCTTGTTTCAAATTAATTTAATGTTATTAAAATCATGTTTATTAATATTGTGCATCCATGGCTTGTCAGCAGTTTTGTTAATAATAAAGAATTGCTGATTGTGGAGCTATGGCTTGTTAGCGGCTATGTTGATTGACAAGAATATGAAACCCAATAAGGAGAGGAAGAAAACCAACCTGATGTCTCGTGGAGCATAGGAATGGTTGGAAAATGAGTGCTCTAAGTAGTGTCAAGCACATCTTATGAATTCATGGTATTATTCCACTGTCATGGCGGTCAACAGAACATCAACGTTAGCGCCTTGTCAAGGATCTGGCTATAATTAGTGATGCTCAAAGTTAAATAAATATTCTAGGATATGGTATTGATCATTTACTCAATCTCTTAATTTGATTTGTGAATTGATCATATTAACTTTCTTATATTCTTTTTTTAGTCATTTTAAGAAAATAACAACAATAATTCAATAAATATTTCATTGTGTCCTGATATGAAAACATTTTAAGGCTTAATACATTAAGTATATTTTATATATATTAAACTTAATGTGCCAAAATTCACATTTTTAAGCACCTAGACATAATTTTATAAATAAACTGATTTAGTTTTATCATAAATCTATATTATAGCCAAAAGATCTCAAATTCAGGGCCATGCCGTGCTATGACACAGAGAGGAGGCTTCATCAGCCGGCACCTCGCACGCCTCTGCCTAAGCGCTTTTTGTACCCTTTGATTTCGGTTTCTGGTGCAGGTGCATCATTGGCGAGCACTTGCCAAAAGACTTTTGATCTGACAGCACGAAGCTATTATTTTTGTTTGTATTACATGGCACGTCCGCTCCTAAAAGCTGAGGCGGCAATTATCACAAAAGACAAATGCACATGTTACAAGGTAATAGTTATGCTTTGAGCTTACAATTATTGACAATATTTAATTTTAATGTTGCCTCGAGAAATGAAAAGTGGCTGTGCTGTATTTAAATAAGTAAATCAGATATATAATATATCTGGATTAGTATAATATTTTTGCATTTATACTAATTCAGTTTTTGTGTTTAAAAAGTAGATCAGGTAAGAGAATTATTGTTTTTTACAATAATTGTAGTTACTTATCATCATTGAAAATGATTATGTTATGACAATAGGGACTTGAATTAAAAAGTAGCTTTTGCATGGACTGGGTATAGCTCAGGTGCGGAACGTGTGCCTGTGTGTGATAGATAGAGAGTTATTTAGGTAATATTGGGCTACTTTTGCGTTCTGTGTGTGATAGAGAGTTGCTTCGAAAATATTTGCATTTGCCTACTTTTGCGTTCATTATTTAGTGTTTTATTTTTACCAAATTTATACACGTTGAAGTGGAGACAATACAATAACAAGTTAAAGAAAAGCATATGTCAAAACGGCTGCTAGCTGTTAATTTGACAGATATTCGTTATCTATTTATTATGTTCTGTTACCTACCAATCTTACTAGCTTTGAAACTCATTTCTATTGTTATTTTATCTACCTTATTTTAATAGCATAATAGCATCATCATATTTCATAATTTTCAATGAAACCCCTCTCACTCCTCCCACTGGTTGCATCTTTGCGAAGGACTGTTGTAGCTCTGAGAATTTTATTAACACTCCCTGTCTCTGTAGCTAGTGAGGAAAGAAGTTTTTCCAAATTAAAATTAATAAAACACTACTTAAGAAGTTCAATAAGCCAAAGAAAACTTAGAAATCTGCCATTCATTTCTATTGTATTTACATTGGCTGCCACTCAAGACTACACATCTCTAATTAACGAATTTTCTAAAGTTAAAGTTAGAAGGGTAAAACTGTTGAAGTTGATATCATTATTTTAAAATAGTTTATATTTTCAAAATAAAGATAGTATTTGTACATTTTGTGCGGTTTAAAAAAAAATCACAATCGAAGGTTATTTTAAAGGGAAAAAAAACATGTAAGGGGTGACATTTCGAAGATTTGCATCAGACTGAGAACATCTACCACGTGGCCCTGTTCAAATTGCTACCAATTAAATTGATCTAGATTCTAGAGAAATAAATTTATCACCTATAGCTTGAGTATTCCTAGCTCAGAATTCATCTGTGGCTAAGGCTGTTGAGACAAAGCCCGAATCGATGTCCACCTCTTCATAGTCTCGCTCCAGGGCAGCCAGGTCCTCCCTGGCCTCGACAAACTCTCCTTCCTCCATCCCCTCCCCCACATACCAGTGGACAAAGGCGCGCTTGTTGAACATGAGGTCGAACTTATTGTTGAGCCTACTCCATGCCTCGGAGATGGCGGTGGTGTTGGAGAGCATGGAGACCGCACGTTGCACTCTCGCCAGGTCTCCACCTGGCACCACAGTGGGTGGTTGGTAGTTGATACCCACCTGAGCGATACATCCATAATGGTACTTATCTCTTGCAAATTAACTTAAAATACAGAATCAATGCTTATTAAGAGATAATGATATCTGGTTCTAGATTATTTCAAAATACCCCACAGTATTAATTTATCACTTAATGAAAGAAAACAATCCCAAATTTAAATTTGTATATTTTCAGCCTTAGTCAGGAATATGATCCATGCTTGAATAACATCTCATTGTTATTGGTCAGAACATAAAAATTGTCAAAACTATTTGAATAGTTTTGTTTGAATAACACTTTTGTTTCAAATCTGTCCTGTGTAGTTATGTGATATTTTCCCTTAAATGTTTTAATGTCCATGTGCTGCCAATTAATATATTCAACTGGCTAATCTAAGGAATGTCATATATTATCAATTTAAAAAACATTCTAAATAATGTCAAATAATAAGAACACATCTATTCACCTAAAGAGAAAATAAAAAATTACATTGGGGGGGAGGGGGGGTGAAACACTTCCAGTTATATCTTCTTGGATGTTGGGAGAACTCACCTTGAAACCGGTGGGGCACCAGTCAACAAAGCGGATGCCGGCGCGAGTCTTTATTGTGGCAATGGCAGCATTCACATCCTTGGGCACCACATCACCCCTGTAGAGCAGGCAACATGCCATGTACTTGCCATTCTGAGGGTTGCACTTCACCATCTGATTGCAGGGCTCAAAGCAATCCGCCGTGATCTCTGCTACACTCATTCCCTCATGGACAGATCTGTCAATCGACACCACCTGTGACCGATGACGAGCAAATCAGTTGTTTTTTCAAACACTTGAGTTAGGATGAAATACATTTTTATGTTATAAATTTAAAATATTGTGTCAGATATTTTGAAAGATGTTAGTACTGCCATGCCAATATTTTTTGGTTGCAGCACCTTACTATTACCCATTTGGGTTGTACACATAAGACCTAATTACACTGCTTTGATGGGTATGGGGATGGTTGAATTTTTAATAAGTGTACCAACATTTGCTTGGAGATAGTGAAAAACTATTTAGGAAATCTACCCTCAGTACACTCGACTGGGATTCAAACCTAGGTCCCCTTTGTTGGTAGTTCAGTCTATTGTAAAAGTGAAACCTTAGACCCTTTGACCACTGAATATCCTACAAATAAAATAAAACCTGGTAAGCTAAACAACTGACGCCTTCATGTTTGTCTGGAAATTGTTACATAATAAAATCAATATGCTACTAGAATAGAAACTCGTGGCAACTTCCATTCCACCTTATATCGTGGTGATGTAGGCCTATATCCCAACTTAAAGGGAAACTTGCAAGTTATAAATTTGTCATGGGCCATATTGAGTTTCAAACGAGTAAATATGATAAAAAATGACCCCCTTCAATACTCCTTCATTCCGTAAAATACTGAAATATATCTTCATTGGTCATTAATTTGTGTTGAGTCAGAGCCTTATTAGCTATAAGATGTATGACACCCTCACTCAGACGTCCTAACACATATTTTGAAATATATACTCTAATTGTTTTATCTACTATATGCACATTTTCTAGCTCTGCTATCCCCAAGTTTTAATCAAATCTTTCTCACATTCCTGGAGTGGTGTGTTGTAGTAAGGGGACAGCAAATGAATCATGAGCATAGATAAGGAAGACACAGTTTTTGTGGAGTTATCAGACATTTGAAAATTGTAAATATAATTAGATTGTCACCACAATAATAAACATAAATTTGAACAAATAAATTGACTGTAAATTTACAAATAACTGAAGATCTGCACTGGGGCACTATTGTGTTTGACTATAACGTGGAGGACTGGATTAAAATCCCAGCTGGGTAAGTTGGGAGTGTTTCAAATACTATTGCCATAAAGATGAATAGTATATAATAACAAATTATACTTTACTAACTCCACCAAATGAATTCATAAATGAACATTATTACATTAATACAAAAATTATATGTAAAGTTATCATATTAAAAGATGGGAGGAAAAAAAAAAGAGATATTCAAAAGTTGATGCTGGTTATGAAATGGAACTTAAACATACTGAAGAGGTAAAATGGTCGACACTGGGGTTAATCTGGAAGCAAAGCATAAATACTGAAAGAGGTGAAATGATAAGACACTCGTGATAGCCTGGAAGTTAAATATAGTGAAAGAGGTGCAAAGGCGGCTATTACCTGAAAGGAAGAAAGGTGTGTCAGAACTACTATAGTCATCTTTCTAGATCATTTTTAATCTCTCTTTATATAATACATGAGTTCACACTTTAAAAAAACTCGGGTGGCAGAGATTACAAATTTGATGATAATCTTTTAACCATGGTATCTCATGGGGCAGATGGCTGGGTATTCAACTTTTAGGGCAATTCTTGTATATAGGTAGTCCTATCTTTAAAAATAGAATTAAATTTAGCACCATCAGTTTTAAATTTAGCAGTAACAGAGCGTGATAGCTGTTTTGAGAGTGATGTTGCATTTTACAGTAAGAAATACTGTTATGGCAGTTGTGAACAGATAAAATTGCAGAGGGGGGGTAAACACTTCATTGATTATCTAATGTGCAACATGATGTAGTTTACAAGCAGGATGGGAATGCGTGTTTCACTGTACAGTCAGTTTTATTCTATTTTTTGTTGGGTAGAATGACTATGAGCGTTCTATTATATAGCAGAATGTATGTGTTGAGCGGCAAGTATATGTCACTGTGCCCTAGCGTTATTTTCTAATTTTTCATATAGAGCTGTTATGAAGGTGCTAGAGAATACCAGCACATAGGTAACGAGGGAAGAAGGGAGAGGCCTTCTACAGGTATATAAGAGACCTACTATGGAAAAGAGAAGTGTCCCTGAAGTATAAGGAAGTGTTGTAAAGAACATTCTTCATACTCATAGCTACGCATGCAGCGGAAACTTGGACTTTGGATAAAAGAGAAACAAGGAGAGTGGAGGCCATGGGAATGACTTTTTTGAGAGATAAAATCAGGAATGAAGATGTAAGGCCAAAAGTTGGGGATACATGAGATAGTTGAGGAAGCAAGGATGAGATGGTATAGACACATAGTGAGGATGGAAGGGAAGAGGATTCCAAGAAGATTAATGGATATGAAGTATGTAGGGTAGAGACCGCAAGGGAGACCAAGAAAGAGATGGAAGAAATAAATAGCAGCAATTGTGCAAGTGAAAGGAGAAGAGTGGAATTGCAGGAGGAAGAATGGTAGAAGGACGGAGGGAGATGAAGGCATTTTACTTAACGGACTCAGCCACAGGCTGGAAACAGTTCATGATGTTTATGATGATGAGGTAAGTGCAGAATATGAGGTGCTGTTTTGTGTGCCCTAGGTTCTATTCTCTAGATTGTTAGGTAGAACGGCTATGAGGATGTTAGAACATACCAGCATGTAGGTGACAAAACAGTTAGTGGACGAGTGGTACATTGTGCCCTTGCCTTTATTCTATAGTTTATTGGTAGAGATGCTAATAAGGGTCTAGCACATACCGGTGAGTAGGTAGCAAGTGGGAAGTGAATGCGCGGATAGGGCACCAGGTTGGTCTGAAACTCAGTCAAGTCCACATTGAGCGCTCCATCAAAGCGTAAGGAGGCGGTGATTGACGACACAACCTGGCCGATGAGGCGGTTCAGGTGTGCGTAGGACGGCCTCTCAATCCCGAGCTTCCGCCGACAGATGTTGTAGATAGCCTCATTGTCCACCATGAAGGCACAGTCCGAGTTGGAGAGGGTGGTGTGAGTGCTGAGCACCGCGTTGTAAGGTTCCACCACCGCGGTCGACACCTACACATATTAACTAGGTATTATGGTAAGGGTTATTTAAGGATTTAAATCTTGATGAGGGGAGTGTTAAGAATTTATGTCTGGGCCAAGACCAGTGAGGGGGAAGTGAGGATGGGGTTTAAGAAAGTGAACCTCATAGGTTTATAAATATTTAGTCAAAAAATATTCCTATTTCATACATAATTCTGAAATACATTTGGATATGTTTTTTCCACTGATTAAAATAATGTTTTATAATTTTTTGTAAATATATCTTCTTTATTACTTAACAGTTCTCATTTAGGTATTAACAAAATACAAGATTTGTGCAGTGTGTGAGAGGGAAGAGAGAAGGTGAGTAGACTGCCTAGTCAAACATTGGGTTTGGGTTGCGATAAAGTTTCCAAATGTCCCAAGAAGCCATTTAAATTACTTTGATATTTGAGTCAGGTAATTATTGTCTCTTATATAATTACTATAGCTCAGCAAAATCAGTATGAAAGAATGAGAAAAACTGGTATATGTTTATGCCAGGCAGCTAAACAATTGATGTATTTTAATTTATAGACCTATTTTAAGTAACTAAGCCACAAGTTATATTTATATTATGAGGTAAAAATAGCCTATAACCTGATTAACATCCCTTTATTCCGAATCAAGAGTTAATTCCTAACTGCATATAACCTGGATGGATAGTATAATGCAGTGCTAAAAAAACTTTTAACTGACACAACACAAACATAAGTTGAAGCCAGATGGTGAATTGGATTGTGATATCGCCAATACAGAACTACACTATTCCAGAGGTTACTGATCTAGGCTAAGGCTACACATATGAACTAGTGGTACACAAGAATTCACAATAAAGCACATGACCATAGCCTGTGAGGCTCAGGTAGGACACACCTATCCCGAAAGAACTCTGTTCATATCGCTGTTTTTATTGCCCAAGCACATCCAAGATGTTAATACTCATACAGAAGCAAAGAGAATCCTTATCCTCCCATAATTACCATCCAGTTAAGTCCTTCATAAAGGGATGATTAATGCCATGTAAATGTGTGTCAAAATAAGCTTCTAACGTCTCAGGTTAGAGACATTCTCCTTTCATTTTGGCTGCCTGTGCAAAAATATACTTTCTACTACGTACTGCGTTTGTTGAGAGAGAATATATGGTATACTAAGCTGAGAGTGTCACATTGGTATATTCTATGAGGTAAGGCCACAACACTTTTTTGACTGGTTAGCTTTCATGGTTTTTTTTTTTATATTAACTTTTATTAATTTTAGTAATGAGATAGTATGTAATAGACTTTCTTTGAATCAAATGTCTTGTTTTCATAGTTGATTACTTGAAATTGAACGGCTTCTTGTGTAATTTATTTGGAAACTAATGGCTGAAAATTGCTACATATAGATAGTACATACATTTTTATAAGATGGTCCACTAATGTTTGTTATGTGAGTAATCAAACCTGTTCATTATTCATGAATTAGTATACCACAACTCTCCAAGGGAAAGAATGCTCAATTCATAAGCTGAAGAACATTTATGTATAATATTGAGGGAATGTTAAGAATAGGAGTGTGGAATATATATACACACACACAAACACTAAGTGGGCATACAACAGAACAAACAAAACACGTGTTCTGGGTTACATATTTGGGCCAAATACATAACCTGTGGTGCAGGATAGACGATGAACTCGAGCCTGCTTTTCTTGCCGAACTCATCAGACAGTTTCTGCATGAGAAGGGGTGTGAAGCCAGAACCAGTACCACCTCCGAACGAGTGGAAGACGAAGAACCCCTGCAAACCGGTGCAGGTGTCTGCCTGCTTGCGCACACGCTCCATCACTTCTGCTACAAGCTCCTTCCCCACCGTGTAGTAGCCGCGGGCGTAATTATTGGCTGCATCTTCCTTGCCCGTGATAAGCTTTTCTGGGTGGAATAGCTGGCGATAGGCACCATTCCGAATCTCGTCTATAGAGATGGTGCAGTGTCTTACTATCAGCACATACTTATACTAATAGACATAAGGAGCAGGCATTTTGAAAAATAAATCCTCACTACACCTGGCTTTTAACTCCTCACAACCAGGATTCAAACCCCAACCTCTCTGTCACTGTCAATCCTGACTAGGCGAGCTTGATATTTAATCCACATACCCGTTGATGGAGGTGAAATGTCATATTTAATGTAACTTTGGCACACATTTTATCATACTGAAAGTAGGGTTGGTACACAACATGTCACAGTTAGACAGGGTTTTATCTGTGTGTGCACTGCCTCTTAGTACACGTTCAGGTTAAATGCATCGATTAATTACGGTAAAAAATTGCACTAATGGAATAGGGATGATGAAGGTAGAAATTTAGAGGAAATGTACCCCATTTGCATGAATGGAGAAAACATTTGGGTTAACCAACCTTAGTATACCAGACCAAGATTTAAACACTAACTTCCTCGTCATCAGCAATCTAGTATAAGACAATTGTGACATGTTAAACCATGTAACCATTAATGTGGGTCGAAGGGAGAAGATCCCGATTATGAATTTCCACTCCTGCTTAAGCAATTGGGAGTGTATTTTCTTAAAATGGACCCTCCACTCACGGTTTTCAGTTTAACCTATGTTAATGCTGTCAATTAGAGTATGCAAATAACTATTTTTATGTTGTGGGATTCTTTCAAAATCAAAGAATCAATAAAAGCCAACCCACATCAGTTGGTAGGTGGACAGGAAGGTCAAGGTTGCAATAATTATGGCTGGATGTTTTTTTTAATAAATGCTTTCCACTGTTCAATGCAACTATGGGAACATTTCTTCAATTCCACTTTTCTCTATTCTTCCTAATTAGGGTTAGTATTAGGATAGCTTAAAAGTACGTTAAGAATCAGAGGATGAAAATAAATAGGTGACTGGATCTCAAACTGTGCTAAGCTCAGTTCAACATAGTATTTTGGTTCTTTAAGGTTCTAAGGCAGTGAGTGCTCTTTAATATAGGCTTATAATTATAGTTTAACATCCTCAATGCTAATGTTCCTTATAAAGATAGATTCCTTAATGTAGAGCCTCTACAAACTAGAAAAAACAAAATATTTGCCCACCTTTTCCCAAATATATATAAAAAAAAGAATTGACCTAATAAAACCCAAGAATACAAATTAATTATTTAATAATCATATGCTAGGCCTAGCCAATCAGTTAAACTTGAATTACGAAGTTGGAGATAAAACATTGCAGCATTACTTTCAAATTAATCTTAGATCCACATATATTCAAATAGCATTCTTGAGATAATATAAAAACTAATTTAGCATTAGACTCAGCTATAAACTGTATTTAACTAGTTGTTTTGTTAAATTTTTATTTCCAAAAGAAGTTTCAATCACATGTTTTTGTGATGTTCAAGACAATATACATACTGGCATGAAGTAAACAAAAAAATAAATAAAAATAGTAAAACTTAATGTTGTCGTCTTAGATCTTATTACTTGCTATGAAGTTTTAATTTGAGTACAGTTTACTGCACCTTGCCTCAACGATTACCTCTGACCCTTTATCCTTTGAAAACCATTTCAATAATGTACCTATTAAACATGGCGTGGTGTGTGTTTGCCTAGAAAGCCAGTTTTTCAGCTGTGTGTGCTGAGCCTACCTATGACGGTGGGCTCGAGGTCAACCATAATGGCTCTAGGCACCATCCTACCACAGTCGGTCTCAGAGAAGAAGGTGTTTAAACAGTTGTCAGTATCATCCAAACCCTTGTCAGGAGGAACACTCCCATCAGATTCTATTCCATGCTCCAGGCAGTACAGCTCCCAGCATGCATTTCCCATCTGCACTCCGGCCTGGCCCACGTGCATTGAGATACACTCCCTCTGGTTTCATTCAACAAGTAGAACAATATTACTTGACCCGAAACTATATATATATTTGATTGTTTGTAAGTGTTTGAATGGGTTTGTGAAGAGCTGATGAGTGTCTTCAAACACATGCCATACAGTTATAGTCTTAGATTAAATAGTGAGGGGACTATGATGATAAGAGGGTTTGAGGTGTGACTGCAAGTTTTTGAATATTGTCTAGTGAAATAAAGTTATCATGGTTAGATATAGGGGTGTGCGACATTCCAAAACTTCGACTTGGCTTCGAAACAAATTCTGGATTCAAAGCTTCGCCAATAAAAATATTGACAGATAAAATACTTAATTTATGTTCAATCATAGCCATTCTGAGCTGTTTTGTACAATACAAATGGAATGCTATTTACATACAAAAATTGAAGAAATTGAATTACATGCTGTGATAGATAATAGCTTGATTTGTCAGAGTTACATCAAATATTACAAATAATTGAGCAATAAAACATTTTTCAAGTAATTTCAGTGTTTAAAGTAATTTAAATAACCATAATATAATAATTTTTCAAGCATAGAACAACTAAAAGAAAATATTCGGCTTTGAGAATATTTCATATAGGTTATTCGATTCGAGTTTGCTTTGAATTTAAAAAGTGGACTTCACACATCCCTAGTTAAATACAAACACCAAACTCAAAATGGCCTTAACCTTATTATAGATTTGGCCCCTATTTTTCAAAGTGTCTTATGAAATGAAAAGGCATAGCTAGTGATCATCAATAACATATGTATTTTAGTTAATTCAATAATCGTAGCCTAATAAAGTACATAGCTAAAATATTTTTCTAAAAAACCCCTCAAAAGCACCATTTAATGAGGACTATGTAATAAATCTACTAAATTTGTAGTCAACAAATACGTGCCTACAGGGACCATTCCCCTTTATTCTTCCAGGTGGAAATGTGGAGAGGTGATGAAAAACACATAAGATGAGTGAGGGGAGGGGCATGCCCCACTCTTCCCCCTCATCCACTACCCTGCCTACACCGATGATGCCATCTGAATATAAGCTTGCATGATTATTTTATGAGAAAACAAATTGAATAAATGTTTGCACCATCAACTACCTAGTTGTGCATAGGGCAAATGTTTAGTGTGGATAGTATAGGTCTTCTAAACCTATAGTGTATGATAATATAGCTTAAAAGTTAAAACATAGTTTAAAAGTGGCCAATAAGTCTCAGGTATTATTCTTGAACTGTACCATTTGTGGAATGATAGGAGTTTGAACTCCATCCGAGTGCACCAGGGGTGGCTCTCCGCATATTATCACTTTCCCAATAGTTTTTAAATTATCTCTCCACACTAATGAGGGTTTATTTCCTCAGAGATAGCAACCTTATTCCTTTCTCTTAGAGCATAGATTTTCAACCTTTTTAAACTCGCAGCACACTGAACAAGGCACTAAAAGTGTCAAGGCCCCCTATCCCTTTTTAAGGAAAGATTTTAGTATTAAAAAATTGAGTATTAAAATTTTGTTTAAAAGTTCAATTACTAAAATTCTAATCACTTTGTTATTATAAAAATTAACATTAGTCATAGATTGCAAAATATTTATTTTTATTCCCCAATTTATTCTCATTTCTTTTCAACATTTCCCCAAACCCATGGCACACATGATGACATTGGCACCAATACACACCAGTTGAAAAACGCTGCCTTAGAGCCTAAGTTATAGTTTGCAATAATGGAGCTAAGTGGAGTATAAAATGTGATGATTTGTAGCAAAGTATATAACAATTCCCCCTTCTGTTTCTTTCAAACTTGTTCTTGTATTCTGGTGAAGTCTTTAGGTGATATTATTTTTAATGCACTTTAGAAAAATTGTTTCGAGCCACAGCTTCAAGTGTGTTTGGCATATTTAAATAAACATTAATTAGCCACTTTATAGATCAAATCTAATTTTGTACATTCAGTAAGAATGTTTTACATTGCACACAGCAAATGATCATCTTATTTTGGAAAGCCTATGATATTATTGATTGTGTTCTATTTATATTAAGTTGGAAATAAATAGATCAAAATGAAGTCCATGTTTCTGGGTGAATTGTATAGACATGTTAAGATGAAAATTGAGCTTTTCTATTTTTATACTTCCCTGAACCAAATAAAATTTACATAAAAACACCACTCACCATTTTAATGCTTATATAAGTACAAAATTTCTACTAAAATTTAGATAGTTTGGATTAAATTTAAAACTAGGCTGTACACAAAAATTTAGATATTTATTGACTTTTGTTACCAAGCAAATGATTTACATTGTTGAAGCATAGCCATAGGAAGAGCAAGTTTTAACAATAAAATGTAAAATGTTTTGGAAATATTTAATTTGTTTGGTGTTTATACTCAATTATTTTGATAAATAAAACATTATGAAAAAGTTTTTTTGGTACTTTTATACTGCATAATGCTAGCTTCATAAAACACACAAACAAATAGTGAAAGTATGCAAACATTTTAAACACATACTTTTAATAACAGCATTCATTCAAAATTGATAATTACATAGTTAATAGTGACTATAGCATAGAGTTTACTAAGGTTGTGTTTACATTCACGCTTAACACATAGCTAATAGTGAATACTGCATGACACACAGAGCACAAAAGATTAAACACATTATTTTCAATGATAGCGCTCATAATCTCTATATAGTTAATAGAGCACAATTCATAAAATAAATTTACCTTAACTTTTTCTGGCTACAGATCCAGAGGTGTCAGGTTCAATCCCCGGTGCTTCCAGAATTGTTTTGTGAAGCAGTGGGTCTGTAACGAGGCAAAACTCGGCATTGTGAGGTCAAATGAGGAGCTACTTGAATACATAAGTAGAAACTCCAATCTATAAAAGTGAGATTAACGGCCAGAGGTTTTGTTGTGGTCCCACATAACACCTTCTATTTGCAAATGTTGACATTATAATCACCAAAAGGAGTGGCCGCTCTGTTTGGTATAGACCAATTGCGGGCTTACGCCATGGAGGTATTATACATGCACATGAGTATAGACAACGCTTAGGACTTGAGATATAGCTGTGAACAAGACTGCAAGGAGAGGTTCTAGCCAATGAAAACAGCAGTACACACTGTAGGCGGAACATATTGTATTCTCTTCCATGTTTTAAATGCTTTGTGATAGCCATACTTGATTGTTATTAACAAACTTTCTTTTTTTTTAATGTCAATAAGTGAGATTGTAGATAAGATTGAAACCAACAAAGAAATATTATATTTTTGATTTCATTATTGAGGAATTAGGTCTGTTATAATAATTATAATTATAATAAAATCAAAATTCAAAAAAATTCAAATTGGATTAAAGAGTACAGGCACCACTTAAATTAAGGTCATTTTATGTTTCAAACTATAAAGTTTAATGAACTTTGGTTTCCCTGTGAACCCTGAAAAGAAGTATTTTTAATAAATAAAGACCAAATCATATGAATTAAAAATAATTGATTTGAATAAGACTTTAATAACTACATTTTAGTATAAAATATTGTATTTCTATTAAGAATTGTGCACTGTAGGCAATGTACTATTCACTATTATCTATGCACTAATCATAGATATTAATCCAGCCAGAAAAAAATTGTCAAGAGAGTAATAAGAGGTTAAAAAAAATGGAGACACAAAATACCTAAAAATAAAATACAAAAGTAAAATGGTATTTAAAATTATTTTGTATATTTACAATATTGACAATTATTAGAGATTCGGTCATCTGAGATTTTATTTTATCTGAGGTGAGTACATTTTTTTTTTGGGAGAATTGTTTAGGAAATGGTCTGTATTAAACTGGTTTTGCCTCTTATGAGTAGCAGAATGAATCATCAGATGACTCATTGTTTTAGCACACTGCGGCACCGTAAATATTATTGTACATCACTAGATGTTGTTGAGTCGGTCGCATACTACAGAGCATTATGGCTGCAGCTTATTGACGCGTGATTATTTTTAAATTGTGAGAGTTTTAATGTGTTAAAATTTTGTGTAGTAGTGTAGTAATCATAATTGTTAATAAAAGAAAGTTAATGTTAGCAAGAGAAAAAAAAAATTGGAAACTTTGAAACTGATGGAGTGTGGAGAAACTTTGAAAAAATTATGAGTGGTGAAGTGACTGTTGGTGATATTAATTTTTTTTACTATAAAAAATTTGTATGTGAAATCTGTAATGTTATAACAACATGGTGTTTTTTAAGCACCACATCTTGTTCAGGTTATACATATATAGTGTTTTCAATTAAATATAAGATCATTAACTTATTTCAATGAAGTTATATTTTAAACCCTACACCACATAAAGGTATCTACGGTTCCCTAACGTAGTTTATTATTTGATATGTTTGTTATACTTATTAAAATCCCATATTACTTGTGAAGAAATGCACACATTATTTACAGGCAAAAATCATTATGTTAGCTAATCTTGAATTTCTATATAAAAAACCTAAATAGTGATTCATATTATCAGAGTAGTTGGCTATCCAAGGCGGGTTTGATTCCCTTAATCTCAGATCCTTACTCTGTGTGGGTGTGTGTGTGTGTGCGCGCGCATGTGTATATTGTTTTTATACAT
The DNA here is from genome assembly GCA_902151425.1 of Timema shepardi. NCBI lineage: Eukaryota > Metazoa > Arthropoda > Insecta > Phasmatodea > Timematidae > Timema > Timema shepardi. The sequence goes on from CABFVX010000113.1 coordinate 195,568, forward strand.
ACAAAATAAATTTGCTCTAAGTGAAAAAAATTTACCAAATAAATGTCAGGTTAAACATAAAATCTCACCAGACTAGTACTTAATAAAGAAAAGTATACAATCAAAACCTTGTGAACAATGAAAGTAGAAATATATAACAATGAAGTTTCAAGAACTCCCTAACTACTAATGGTTGGTTACATTTCTCAACAATTGTAAACATGTAGTCTACAAGTTTTTGGTTAAACTTTTCTTCATTTAATTACTCTGGATTGTTTTTATGTTAACTACATAGTTATACAAAGAGCTAATTATTTGTTAAACAACGAGAAACTAAGAACAGGTTTTTTTAAATAATCTTGTTGAGCCAATGTCACAAACTTTTAAAATAGACTAAATAAAGAATGTTTCAGAGCAAAATCAATTAACTATTATTAATTAAACTGATTAATTAAAATTATCTGATATCAATGGAGTTGATGTATGGGTTTTCTCCCTTTACTAACCTGGTTGACAAAGGCTATATTTTGGTTAAGCATAACAGAAGTATTTTTATAGGTATTTTAACATTGTCTCTCCAATGTTGGAACATAGATTTGGGCAGTAATGTATTGAAAATAGTTAGGTAATTTTCACTAATCTTGTTTTGATCAAGCGTGCTACATCATCAGCTGTTGACTCAGCCAAGTTCCAGCCTGCCACATCGTCACCCGAGAATGCAAGTGTTCTATCTTCAAAATGGTTAAATTTGAGATATTTGGTGTTTACGTTTATTTAGAATGCATATGATTTACCTTTGGTGAATAAGAAGAAGATACAAAGTAGAGTTGTCATCTGGTAACATTGGTTTTATACACAAGGTCAAACTTCAGTGCTCTTTTACACAAAAGTGAAAAATTGGGCATAGAACACTTACATTCTCGGGTGACGACATATGAGATTATCCTGGATTGGTTGAATCTAGGTTATTCAATTTAAAATGATCTAATGAGATACAAAATATTCAAAGTAGCTATAACCACGAGTCCCACATACTTGTAAACTGAATACGTCAAGTGATTGTAAAAACAGTAATTTAAAGTAAGTAAATTTACAATTTGTTTATTTATAAATTAGGCATTGCTTAGAAAATATTAGGACCGTATGCAAGAACTTGACTATGTAGATGCTTTGTTGATACTAGTGCAGGTTTGCTGGCCTCATTGTAGGTTAAAAGATGGAGCAATAGTGTGCTCAGGACCAGACTACCGGTCCACTAAGCATTCACTATATGTTCTTGCATACCACCTTTAGTCTGTGAATTATTATTATTATTATTATATTTTAGTAGTATAGAGATAGTTAAATGCTTTGTATCTGTAGATGTCAAGTTAAATATACGAAGATGGAAATTAACTTCAGTTATGGATATATCTTTCAGTTAGATGAAATAAATTTTAAAAATGTCACTTGAAATATTGAATCGATTGCAGGACCTTTGGTTTATAATGCTAATACTCCACCACAAAGCTATCTAGGAATTGGCCCATGCTCAGGGTCAATCTTCATACATAGTTTAAGGTAAACTTACAAGTGAAGAACAATTCGGGGATAGGAACGACCATCACACAAATTAATTTTTACAAGTTTTCTTGTGTCATTTTTAATGCCCACCTAACTTTTAACTTCACTGTTTCAATACCACATTGACTATGTTTACTCTCCTGAGTGATTTCCTAAGTACAAGTCTCATTTATAAAAACTGACAATCTCGGCCTATACATTTCATTGCAAAATTACATCAATAATAATTAAGGCTCTAAGTGCTAAAACTGAAATTTTGAGGAAATTGCGTTTAAAAAATTACACCACCTAAACATTGCTCAAAATTCTAGAGATTTTCCCCCATTTAAACATACATCAATATGAGAATGTCAAGTAAATGTTAACTCATTCTCATTACAGAATTCATAGATTATTGAACCAAAACTTGAATAGTCATAAACATATTAAGTATAAGAGTTTTTACATAATATTTGATCAATGTGTAGTCCTCAATACGGCTATTAGGCTCTAAGTTACATCTCAGTACAACATAGTAACCAAGTGAGTTGAATGAATAGAACATTTATGATTATCAATATAATATTTTTACTAATAGGTAAAACACTCTAGATGCATCACTATTCACTTCATAAAGAGTAAAAATAACAAAAGTAAAAGCACTCGTCATAAAAAAAGAGGTAAATAAACATGTTATGATTACAAACTCCTTCGAATACCAGGAACAAAGTTTATATAAAAAAAATAGGTTCTTTAGGCACAACTTAGCCTATTCATCGATAAGGTTTTGAAAAAACTTATTGTGATCTTTATCCTCCAAGTAGCTCATCATATATTTCAAATCCTTTTTCTTCTATTGAGATATCTTGTTGTTGGTTCGCAAATATGGCATTTCACAGTTTTTAATATCTTCTAGATCCATACCTTTCTTTAATATGTTTGTTTGTTCCCACATTTCAAGAGCATTCAATGTTTTCGTTACTATGACAACACCAGGATTTTTTTCTCTTTTCTTATCCGGTGTGCCTTCGAGATCTTGAGTTTAGCAGTGTTGATGAACCTTTCCGCTGCTTCCTTAAAGTAAAAAAAAATCTTCTTCAGACATTATATTTACAATAATTGAATTCACTTCTCATAATGTTTCAATCACATTTTTAAATCATTTGGAATGAAACCCTTAGTGATTCGTTTTCTTTTCTCAATGGCTGCAAAATCCCTATCGCAGTTTAAAAAGAAATGCCCATAGACAAAATACTTATAATCAATCCTCTTAAAAACCCCAATACTCACAAAACAGATCCAAAGAAAAACTATCATTATGTTTTTGTTCTACCCAACACTTTTATCACTTCACATGATAAATTTATTTTTAGGAATATTGGTTCTTTTTTAAGCTTCAGGTGATGAAGCTTCTGTTTCGTGCTCAGCTCTTTCTTCTCTTCATTCGAACTACTCAACTATTTGCGCATGTGGTAGATCACAGGTTGCAAGAGTATCGCTTTGAGGATGATGAAAGGAAATATCAAACTTTGCTTTGAAAACATTATAATAATACCGGTATGTGATTTTGGTTTCAGGAAACATTTTCTAAACACAGTGTACAAACAACTGACATTTAAATCAGGGCTTGGATATTCCTTGTTTGATTTGCTTCATCCAGTGACTGGACTGTCTTGGAATACTGTTTATGTGATATATCACAGCCTCTTCATCAGATTGTTCAAGTTTTTTAAAATTTTGTTTTGTTTCCCCCTCCCTTCGCATATATTTCCTCACCTCCCTTCTTTTTTTCTGTAAGTACTTGAACACGCTTTTGAGATACACTGAAAATTTCAGAAAATGTTTTTCTGCATACCAGAACAATATCGCCGCTTCCATCGGGTACCGTATAAATAACTGTAACTTGCCGTCTACTGCCACCTGAATTATCGCAAATGTGTCTTCTTTGTACAGGCTTAACAAACATTATGCTCAACAAGTAGGTTTGCTGCCTCTCAAAGTCTACTTCGTAAAATTCTTTAAACAGTAGTGATTTTTGAGCAAAGGTCATATCCTTACATTTATAACTACATTTTCAAGATACTTCTGGCTTCAGGCGTTTTCGCTGATACAATCACATTTTTCACTGAAACGTATGATAGCCCTCAAGTTCTACGCTTCTTCCTCTTGTTGGATGCTTTCCCTTCAACTTTCAATCTTCGTTTACAGTTAGGATTAACCATAGGTAATTCAATCACCCCATCAATGTCGCTATTTGACTCACTTTGTGACATTATTAAAATGTAGAGAACCACAAGAAAAACTATAAAAACCCACCACATTTAGAATATAAGGTTAAACAAAGACAGACGCATTGAGAAACAACTGGAAACAAAGAGAAGAGCCGCAGTGACATAGAGCACTATTTATGTCTGCTAGCCCGTCATTTAAAGCTGCTGTGCCATCTACAAACTGCTGTTACAACTAGAATATTTTTTTCTGAGACATAAACCCTTATTTAACATACAGGCATGGGAACATATATCCTAAATCCACAATAATCTTATTTTCAATTTTATGGCACTTAGAGCCTTAATTATTTCAAGTCTTCTCATAACTCCGCAAAGCTTCAATAATAGCAATTATTACAAAAATCTTTGTATTTAATCACAGATTTACAAGTTGACTTTTGGATCATTTATTTCCTCATAAGTTACTTAACCTTTTATGACTTAAATACAAAATTCCAGCAAAATGTTGACTTTTGTGTTACACAAATAAGATGCCTCTATCAAACCACTGTTCTTTCAGAAAAAAAATCAATGGTAAAATGTAGTTCCTAATTCAATCAATTAACTCTAGATTTTTAATTGCATATTTTTAGCACCATCTCTACTATCTGATAGGGTTATGCACACATCTCAATAATAAAACCTCCCAACTATATTGTAACTTATTTTATATCATTAACATTCTGTATGTGTTACTTAGAGTCTGTTCAGCGTAGGAATTGTTATCTGAAAGGACTTTTTCCGTACCAGAAATCTATTATATAGTAGGATATTGGTAGGAAAAAAGACCTTTCAGAGAGTAATTCCTGCCGTGAATGGAGTATACTTATTATGGCATTAGGAACTCGAAAGTTTATTACCGCACTCACTAAAGTACGCCACCTATTCCTATCTTGAGCTAATTCTATCCTGTCTATCTCATTACATGCTATCTCTCTCAGGTATATTCAAATGTTATCCTCCCATCTGTGTCTGGGTCTTCCCAGTGGTCTTTTCCCATTGGGTTTGCCATTCAATACCTTGAGCGTGGTTCTAGACCCTCCCATTTGTGCTGCCCACCATAACCTGAGAGATTTTATTATCCCAATAATGTTTGGTGATGAGTACAGGTTATGCAGCACATCATTATGTAGCTTACTCCACTTCACATGAATTAATTTTATTATTTACTTCACTATCAATTTTTTCAATTACTATTAGGCCTATAAATTCAAATTAATGATGTATTTAAAAAAATTACTCTACTAAAGTGACCTCATGGACTTGAACAAAGACTACTTTATTACTTCATACATATTCATTTAAATACAGTGCAGTGTACAGTCAACTTTTATTATATTTATATTCTTACATTTTCTATATTTGATCACATACAATGACTCTTGTTGAGGGTCAAACTTCAGTGCTTCTGATTCTGAAAAATCTATTTGTATTCAATTAAACATTGAAAGCAGGGTAGAAGGGCCAAGCATACACACTTACCAAAAAACTGTGGGCCTTAAAGTTCACAACTAAAACACAGCAAAACACACAATTAAGTAATTTTTGTGGTACATCAGTCTTCTTCTTCAGCAGAAGAGAGTAATAAACAGACTGGCTACTTAATACTTACTCTTCTGCTGAAGAAGGGGACTAATGTAGCCTACGCTGAAAATTACAAAATTATGTGTTTTGTTTCAATGGTGCATTTTGAGGCCTACAGTGTTCTGGTGTGTAGGCCTTGCCTTTCTATCTTTCTTTCAATGTTAGATTTATTAAAGCCATTTGGAGCCATTTTTCCTATGTTTATTTATAGGTGTATTAATTTTTTTAAATCAATTTTGTCAATATATACATTTCTTTTAATTGATATAGGTATTGGTACTGCCTTAAATAAAAAAATCATACAAATAATAGAATTTTATCAATAACTTAATCATTATTTTATTGACAGCTAACATGTCCACGAAACAGAGTGCCTTCTGCTGTACATTGCAAAGTAATGTTACTCGCACTTAATACTTAAAACTTATTATCTGGGCCTATTAATTTCTGAAATCTTGATTTAAATAACAATATTTTTTATGGTCTATCTTAGAAAAGAGCATCAAATTTCTCTGGCACTTTTATTATTTGACAAGGCCTATATTAAAAATAGCATATTACATTCATTAAATCTTAGTATGTTGCCTAGAAAAGAAAAAGTTTGTTCTCAAATAAATTCAGAAAAAAAAGCTATAGCCTCATGCTATTTGGAGTACCAGGCTAACCTTTTCACCTAAATCAAGCGATATTTTTACTTAGGCCTACTCGCCTTCATTAAGTTTTGTAAACTTCTCACTTACCCAAATACTTTGTACATAAGCATAAATACACCTTGTATTTACTAGTACACATCTTGCTTGATCCATTAAGTTCCGGAGGGTTGTCACTCATAATAAAGTGCAGAATAATTAAAACTCATTGAAACGTGTAAAAGATTGCCACTAATTTGAAAATGGAAAATATCATTACTCATTGGAACGTATACAAGATTATCTCATTGGAAAAGTATGTATTGGTGTATGAATGCATGTGGGTATGTATGCAATGCTTAGCATAAATAATTACATCTCTGTATTATAGATGAAAATTATGAATGGTCTCATTCTATGTAGGTGCAAGTTCTAGTAGAGTGCATTTTTTGAATTAAGTGACAAAAACAAGACATACGTTGTACATACGACAAAACACTTTTCTTCAACTACTCAACACAACTCCATCAAGTGTTACTAAGGTTTGAATGTCTACTGGTCCTCGTCCGTTATACATAATCCAAAATAAAATCATTACATATTTATGCAGTTACAAAATAAATAAAAATCCACTATCCACCAACCACTTCAGCTGCAGCGGCAAGTTACAGAGGAAAGAAGGAAGTTTTATGGGACCATCCATTAAACACATCATCGTTGTGTCAGAAATACTGATAGTCATTCTCACGAATAGTTGTTAGTACTATAATGGTCAATAAAATAACACAAAAATCTGTGTTAATCGTTCTTAATAAATTCTTGTATAGGTATTTAAAACTATTTACATTTTTTACTAGCCTATTTATAAAAATCTTTGGAATTCTGTGTACTCCCTGAAATTCTTCGCATACCCCTCTAAGGTCCATATATTAGTTTGGGAAACACTGCAATATAAACTCTATTTTTAGTTTACACATGAAAACTATTAGACTTTGAATTAATATTAGAGTATATTTAAAAAATAATAAATGTGAAATGATTTTATATATACCTACTAATAAGAAACAAGTAAATAAATACCAACAATATAATAGCTGTAATTACAGTTGACAATTTTGGGATCATCGCAGAAGCTGTTCTTTTAACACTCTTTATAATTGTGTTATTCAAAATAAAAACTGTTTTGCTTTCACTAATTAATTTATCTTTGGTTTCCTCGTCTAAATTATCTGCAACAAAGTTCATTGCATCTCTAAGTTCTCTCTTAAGCTTTGCAATAGGAAAATCTCCAAAGTCTGTGACAGCATTCCCATCTTCTGTGATAGGTCCATAGAAAGGTATTTTCTGCATTAAAGTCATTTTCTTTCTGAGAATTTGCCCACCTGACAATAGCCCCATGTATAAATGGTAGATATACGCCATAAGCATATTTGGATCCGATTGTTCCAGCTTTTTCAAATATATCAAATATAGGACCACACTCTCACGAGGTGCGTAGGTTTTCTTCCAATCATTTCCAAGATAGAAGGTCAAGTCTTTTTCAAAGGCTTCTGTCCTGTCCAGACCTTCAATCTTTAATAGACCTATAGGCGTGTGTCTAAGTCGATTCATGGCTTCTTCTAAGTAGCTAAAAATCTCATAGAACACTAGAAGTCCGTCAGCCCACACACTGTTGTCTGAAAGAGCTGGAAAATTAACACAAATTTAACTTTTTTAACAAACCCATGTTAATTCTGTGACATTTAACAAAAAAAACTAATAAAATAAGCCAATGATAACTTAATCTTGCACTTTGCTATTAGTTCTTTATTCTTGTTTTTGTATTACTTAAACATGTACTAATCATGAAAATAGACTCCCCTAAACATGACAAACATCACTAAACTTTAAAGTTGCTATTAAGACAGATTACTTAAAGTCCCAATAAGTTAAATACCAGTTTTAAGATCAACCATTGATAATAAGTACTCTTGGCTTTTACAATCAAAATATAGGTGCAGCTATCTTACATATGAATGCATATCATAGCCATGGTATTGGTTGTCTGATTGTTTTACAGTGTCTAGAACTACACCTGATTTGTTCTTTTAAAGCAATACAGTTTTTAAGATAAATAATCAACTTATATGGAGACCTATGTCAATATTTGTTTGGATTGCATTTCCTGAAATGAGAGGTTGCTCTTATCTATAAATGGGTTGTATCTAAATAGCTTAGGAGTACTGCCAAACTTACTCCCTGACCTATATATGGAAGTAGTTATCAAGTACAAGATGCGTTCCAAAAGAAAGGGATGGTCATTCATAAAAAAAATTAGCTAAAAATATATTACTGGTAAAAAACATCAAGGTATATATTATATACGTTACGTTTGTACAAAGTAATTGTTTTTTTATCAAGTGCTTTCTGTACCAAGGTAGGCTTAACAGTACTAAACAGGTTTTCATGTCATCTATATAGAAATCTGTAGCCTGGGATTTTAGCCAGCTCAGCACCAATGTTTGAGATGCGGAAATAGGTAAAGATCAATCGGTGTGAAGTCTGGGCTGTTAGAAGGGTGCTCAAAAAGTTCCAACTTGAATAGCTTAATTTTTTGTGCCACTTCATGGATTGTTGTTTTGACTCAACAATTATGAGCTTTAGTCCAATACATTGTGACTGGTGATGAAACATTGATCTCTTATGTAAATGTTGAGTCAAAACAACAATTCATGCAGTGAGGTCACTCCAGTTCACCAAAGATCACAAAATTTAAGCAAACCTAGTTTACACAGAATAATATTGCCACTGTCTTCTAGGGTCAAAAGGTATCCCTACATTGGATTTTATGGAGCCAGGAACGACGATCATGTCCAATGTGTATTTGAAACACTTTCAAATCTCAGATGTACCATTTATAACTGGCACCAATGTATGCTGATGTCAGGAATCTTTCTCCTGACAATATAATGACAATCCTTGTCTACACACTCCCACCCATACAGTGCAAAAAATTAATTAGAAATTTGAGGGAGAACTTTTGAGAACTCTCTGTACAGCCCAGACCTCACACTGAGTAGTTTTCGCCTTTTACTTCAACTCAAGAAGTGGCTTAGTTTTCGACAGTTTGATGAGAGTGAGGAGTTGAAAGCAGCGGTGCAGAACTGTCTCAAATCCCAGGTGGCAAATATATTAAAGCTAATGTCCCAGTAAAAAAAAGTGTTTGGAAACCAAACTTCGACTATGTAGAAAATTAGCTCCCTAGATTTTTTCAGCCGTAATCTTCATTGCATTAATTGATTCAATAACCACCTATCCATTGCTTTTGAAATGTGCCTTGTACCTCCAAATATGCTCGAGCCTTGAAAGTACCTAGGTGGACAAGGACAATTTAAGATAGGCTAGATTGAACCAAGTTTATTTAATTTTAGTTATATTCATTTTAAGTGTAGTAAGGAGAAATATTAAATTTATAATATAAGGAACGTACTTTGGTAGAACAGCAATTAGATTTATTGGTACACTTTTGTGGAACTCTGTTATTAGTTATATCTCAATTTTAATTTTAATATGTTTCATGTGTATTTATATTGTCAGCAGTTTTTATATGTGGAAGTTTCACAAATTAAGTATCTAGTCAATTAGTTAACTTTCTAACAATCACCGTTTTATTAATTTTATTTAATTGTGTAAATATTCCTTGTCAACTTTTTCTTAGGATGTTATTGGTATCATTGATCTTTCAAGTGATGGGTTGTTGTTGTTGATCTTTAATTATAGTATTAACGGCTCCAATCTAGTCATTTGACAATTTACACTTCTTATAGTTTTGCAATTAATTCTTTACAATATTCTGTTAACTGCTCAATAGTATCATGCACATATCTATTTATGAAATCAATTTTTTTCCCTTTAAAAATATCTAGGTGATTTTTAGGAATGTTATTATGTCTGTAGTAATTGATTTAATTCCTTGATTTAACAATTTCTCTTTGAATAAATTAATTCCTTGTCATATTCATAATTTATATTGATTATGTGACTAAAGAAGTGTATCAATCAATCTAATTGTTGTTTTACCAAAGTACATTCCTTAAGTTTATTTAGCTAGCTTAGTTCAATCAGAAAGCTTAAAATGTACCAGATATGAGGTTATATGGTGTTGAATAAGCCTGCCAGATACATGGTTAGATAATGCAAGTTTGCCAAGCACCTAGAAAACTGGAAAAAAACCAGGAAAACACATGACATTTCTTGAAAATACAAGAAATTACTGAAATATCTGTGAGTTCTGCACCTATACCTATAACTACAAATTTTGAAAACAAACTTGATATGTTGATACAAACATATGCATTATCAACCACCTCCTTTATCACTGAAAACTTGTGTTACATAACCACATAATTTCCCCATCAAGCTCAAATTATCCTGTTTAAAGCACCAATAACGTTTTGGTCAATTTTATGAAAAATAAAATTTAATTCTTACATGCTAGCCTCCAAATAATTTGGAAAAATGAGAACTCTTTCTAGAAAACACGAGTAATAAATATTATTCTAAAGGATTGGTGGCAACCCTGATAATATCATGTCTGGAAAATTCTATCAGACAAAGCATTGGCCATGTCACATGGTGGAACATGCACCAAAGTTAGGTCATTGTGAATATTGTATAGTAGCCTACCCTCTCGTTATGATCACAGGGGCATACCTATCAATTTAAGTCAGGAAAAGGGGAGAGGAGGAGGAACTAATAGGGATGTAGTTCATGACGGTAGGATTACTGTCATTAATTCTAATGACTAACACTAGTCAAGGGGAGTGTTGAATTGAAACACTTAAGAGAATTCTCAACATAGCTAATTTAAATGTATTTTAATTTTGAAAAGTATTTTTTAATTCTTTTAAAAGCTGTTTAATCTTATGGAATTAGATCTATGGACTTTACTAAACCTATTGACTTTAAGTGTATGACATTTTATATTTGTCTTTTAATAGCTTGAGTTTGATGAATATGTAAAGATTTCATTATGATCACTTGGATACTTTCTAAACTATTAATCTTTACTACTACAAAAAAAATTACATTTTTGAGTTGCAGTTTGTTTTTATGTATTTTCTTTTTACCTTACTGTGTCAATATTTTTGATTTGTTTCAAATTTACAGGGGATTAGTTTGTAGCCTTCAGATGTTTGATTTTTGCATTTAGAGATCAGGTTTTTAAAATAGCTTTAACATAATCTCCTGGTGTCCACTGTTTTCACAGATGACTTTGACTAATACATTTTTGCACAGATATATCATATTTGACATATCAAAAAAAGGACGAAAGAACTACTATAATAGCAGTCATTACAACCAGCATTTTATATAGTTCTTAAACCCAAACCAACACCCCTAACCATCACCCCTATCACTCTTTACGTTCACAGCTTGAAATTGGTTCAATAGTCACTGCTGCCAAACGAGTATATATTTAAAAAAGATCACAGATTTTGGAAATGACGGTAAGGAAGCTTGCCTTATTACTAAAATATTAAGTTAGGGCAATGAAGGAGAAGAAGAGAGACTTTTTTTATTTAGTTAAAAATGGTATATTTTTACTGTATGCATGTTGAGTGTGGACCTGGGTCTGATAATCATTGGCTATATTTAAACTATTATGTATTTGCACTAGTCTAACAACATGTCCGGGCTATCTAAATTTAACTACACTAATGGGGTAAGAATAAGGAAGATGCATGTGGAGGGAATATATCCGGATTAGTGTGGAGGGATATTGTAAAACCATTTAATTAAAATGAAACTCAGTACACATGGACAGGATTCACAACCTGAATACCCCCTCCCCCCCCCCACATACCCTCGTTATCACAGGTAAACTCTTAATAGATGAGATTGACGTTTTGTACACAGGTTCATTGAACGTCTATTATATCGCCTTCATCATCAACAGCTTCCAGCCAATAGCTGGGTCTGTTTGGAATGTAAGGTTCTTCACCACCCCCTGATCTCCCACCACTTTGGCCCAGTTATCTCCTCTCCCCTCCACACTCCTCCTTATTCCCTTTAGCCACCATTCTGTGCCTTGGTCTTTCTCTCAGCCTTCTGCCCCCCCACCTCCGTACCCAACATATTCCTGGGCATACTTTCCTTCTCCATTCTTCAGGCATGGCCATACCACCCTAGTCGTGCCTTATCTATCCAGTCATGAACTGAATCTTCCTTTACTGTTCCTTTTACTATCTCATTTCTCCTTCTGTAAAATTTTGTCACACCGATCTTGCTTCTCAAAAATCTCATTTCACTGGCCTACATTTTGCTTCTATTCTGTTCCTTCATTACCTACATTTCTGCAGTGTACGCAAATATTGGTAGATAATAGGCATTTTAGATCACTCCCTTGCACTTGTTTGGCATATCCCGGTTCCAAATCAGGCTTCTCACACCTCTGAAAAATACCTCCGCTTGCTTGTCCACTGTCACTTATTTCTCTTCTGTTATTTTCACTCTCCTTTACAATACTCCCCAGATAGTTGAAACTTTTCACTATCTTCAATTACTCTCCTTTCATTGTTACGCCAGTTGTATACCTGTCCTTCTTCCTTGTGATGATCACCATCTACTCTTCCTTACTGCTCCACCACTAATTACCAAACCTCCAACTGTTTCTGTACTTCTTTCCCCTCACTACTCCACACCATAAATTCATCTGAAACACTATTGCTTTCATCTTTCCCTCCCCTATTCTTACTACCACTTCCTTAATTAATTCGTCCATCTCTATAGTGAAAAGTAGTGGTAAGAGTGCACTACATTGTTTCAAACCATTCTCAAACCAATCCGTCTTCTCTTCTCCCAATTTTACACAGCTCACATTACCCTTGTGCATATTCCTCCCTCTGTTTACCGTCTCACTCTGCACTCCTTTTTTAGCCAGCGCTTTCCATACTCTTCTGCACATGTTGTCATATACTTTTTCTACATCCAAGAAGACCATTAGCAGGCCATGTCTTTTCCGTACTAATAGTGTCACTCTTGCAGCTGTCTCACTGTCGACCTTCCTGATCTGAAGACAAATTGCTCCTCTCTCAATCCCCCTCATACTATTCCTCTAATTCTTTTCCCCAATATTTTTTCAAACAACTTTGCAAAGTGGCTTTTCAATGTGACTCCTCTGTAGTTCCCAAACTTCTTCCTGTCTCCTTTCTTGAGGATGGGTAGGCCCCTACTACTTTTCACCTCTTCCCGTCTTATGGGACCTTACCCTCTTTCCATATTGATCGTATCACTCTATAGTCACTGTAGTTCTCCCTCTCTTGCCTCTCTCAGCATTTCCACACTTATATAGCAGAGTTAAATTTTTTTGACCTGGATAAACTATAATCATATAGGCCAACACCATTTCCTTTTGTTCCTAACATGGCAAGTAGCTTGTTTGGCTGCACATCAAACAAGCATTAGATAATTTGATTTACTTAACTCTTTCAATTAGAACTACCTATGAAATAAAGTTTTTACATGTAACTATTAATTTGAAAATAAAATTAATTATTAAAAAAAATATAAAACAAACTCCATGGCATCTGCCTGCAATCGAGCCATACTGACTACATGGTTGTCATATGTTGGTGAAGATAGTGCCAACAATGGTGAATAAAGGGTGTCATGTGGTCAGCACAACAAATTCCCCGACCATTATTCTCAGTTTTCTAGACAAAAGCCGCTACTTTTTAATTTAAGTGGCTCCTCTTTTGTCCACATCAGGGATGAGTCTGATCTTGTCCCTGACCCACTACCAGTAGTACTTCACAAAAAATTTGAAAGTATAGGGATGAACCTGGGACTTCTAGATCTGTAGCCAGGAACTCTGACCACTAGATGACAGAGGCGGTTTTGTATTATCTTTTAGAGTTCTGGCAAACGAAAATACAGTTTGGGCCAAGAATGTATCAAGGGCTCGAATTGGATGATACAGTCTAGATGTGTGTGTGTGAATTCATAGAACTAAAAATCAAGGATCATTGAATTATAGCTTTAAGACTTTTCAGATTCTTCCTTTATTTAACCTTCAATTACCATATCTGAAAACATGGAAGGTTAGGTTGGGTGATAATTCAGTGGATGCCTAACAAGAAATACTGAAGAATTCGGTAAAACAAAATCAAACAAAGTAGGTGAGTGGATTTATTATTTTTTAAACCAGGACTCGATTAGTATAAATCATGAGATGCCAGGTATTTTGTTGTGTTTAATCAACTTAGTCCTAATAACACTGGTAGTTTTTTTTTAATCTGTCCCATATAAAACAAACGTTGTTGTGTTATTCTATTCTCTGTATTCTTCTATTTGCAAAGATGTGTGTGGTAAGTATGGTATTTTGGAAATTAAAAAAAAAAAATCAAATGGGGATGACCAATATCATACATCTTCCATACACATTCTGTTCAAAGTCTTACCAAATGCGAGTTTGGCATTAACCAAACCATCGCTTATTGCGTGTACATCGCGTGTAGCTGCCCTCATTTTTTTCGTAAAAAGTTGTTCCGGCATAATGTATAAAAAAAATAAGATTTCAGAGACTTTAAAGAATTAGATAAGAATTTTTTTTAAATTACTAATTTATTTTCATACCAGAGACATGGATAAAGAAGTCATAAAATGACCACTCTCTTTGTGGTACAGCCCAAATAAAAGTATGGTAGTGGCTGGGTTGTGTACTAACAAATTTAAAACTCTGAAAGAGATCAAATCAAGAATCTTTGGAGGAAAATATACAATATTTAGTAATAATTTAATAGTTAATAATTAAGGTTTAAAAAAAAATGCTTTTAAATGTTTTATACATAGGTATTATTCCTAAAAAGTATTAATCTATTCGGTGCTCGAATAACCTTGTAAGGTTGTGGTTACAATGTAAGGTATTACCCCGAATGAAACAAGAAATTATTGCACAACGGGGATGGATACGCAAGGAGCAAATTAGTCGCGCGAATCGCTAGAAGTTAAAAAAAGAAAAGTAGGTTTCGTTCGCACGAACAACATTTATCTCAGAGATTTGGGCCTTATAAAAGTGTTAAAGAGTGAAAATATGGAGTTCGAAACACTTTAGTTTGGTTTTTGAAAGAAGGACTTAGTACCCTGGTTGTAAGTTATGGATAACTCTGGCATTCAATAAGACCTATGGCATCTACATAAATGTAAGAAATATTTCTTTGGTTGTGTGCACTAAACTCTAACTACAATTAAAAAAAAACTCAAACTATCTTCTAGGGGCATCAAATTGTTAAACATTTGCCACTAAATAACCTCTTTAAACAGTTTATGATTCAAGGAAAAAAGCGCAAGGGAACATTTTTAGAGGAGGGCTTCCGATTCCCCTTTTGACTTGGAAGCAGGGACGTTAAAAACACCACAAATACCACTGTATAGTATCATTACCTATAAAATAAAAAATATAAACGGGCCTACTGTAACATCGCCCAAGTTACGAGAGACAATAACATACATAACTTATAAATTATAAAATCGGTGAAGTTACAAAAAATAAGAACAGTGATCTTAAATAAAATCATTTAACCATGGTAAATGTTATTTAACTCTGCCAGCATTTGACACGATATCGCTCCATATAACCTAAACATCAACAGACAGCCAGTGAAATAAGACACGTCCATAACGATACTACGTCACCCAGTATACAGATGTTAGTAGTATGTCGTGATGTCCATGTGTTTCGGGCAGTCCTTTCATTTATATTTATGATAATTTATTTATTTGTGTTTACCTGGTAGTGGTTTTTTCGTGAATAGCTAGTTACTCAATTATGTTTACCACTTAAGTATTTGTTTTAATATGCTAATACTAAATATATGTATGCATGCTAACTATAAGTAGTTGTATCGTTCTTATCAAGCTATTTATTATTTTATAATCGTTTTTCTTTTATATAATATAAACGATTCAAGTCGTTACTGAAAAATTAGGCTTTTTGTTAATTTATTTAAGTACCTGCGTTTAGCACGTAAGGCTACAAGTCATCGTTGAACAATAAGGGCGTTTCTCAATTTTAATTACATATGTTTTAAACAGACATACAAAATGCCTAGCTTTGCTGTTGCACTCTGTGTATTTAATCAACGAAGCTGATAGGGTAATAATATATCTTTTTACTCCTTTCTTAAGGCTCCCGAAATTTTCCGTACATGTGAGCTCAAAAGTAAAAGGAAAGACAAAATTGATACAAATTTTGCTTGAATATGTTCCATTCATTTGGCTGATAGTGACGTTGATATTTGTGGTGTTGAATTGAAAGTTAACTAAAATGCCAAGAACTTAAAACAAATTTAATGTTGCCAGTGTTAATACAATAGTTCCAACAAGCAAGTAATTTTGAACATATTTCAATAGTTTTTTAAGTGTAATTTATTCATTTTTTCTCATTTATTGGAGCGAATATTAAATATGTATTAGAATTTTTAATGTTCCCAAACGTGATATTATAATTTCTAACAATAATTATTTAGAAATGACTTAATTTTTCTTCCATAAGGATTTGTTCTCATGTGTCATTTTCAGTGATTCACTGAAGATTAATACAAAATGAACGTCAGAACACTCATTTCAATAGAATGAATTATTATTTCACGCTTTCATTCAAAGTTAAAAGAAGTTATATTTTTGTTAATTATTATCATTATTAAACAATGAAAACGAAATGAACCGTGTGAACACGTACAAGAATTAATGGATTTGTTTTTATTTAAATTTAAAGATTTATTTAGATATTTACAGACAATACTCATGCAATGTGTTATAAGATTTCTCAAAAATGATATTTAAGTGGCGAGACGAAAAAACCGACCCATTGTTTGACTGTTACAGACAATTTGAATGTTCGTGGAATTTAAGTAATGATTTGTATAAAATAAAACAGCATGTGGCACCATTTTAGCAAATTAAACAGTAGTTGATTATTCTCAAAATGATCATTATGATAAATGACACATGTGGACAAATTCTTTTAATTTTTATTTTCATTAAAAACGAATCACTTGTAATTATTCATTGAAATAAACACATGAGAACACGGCTTTAAGCGCTGGCTAGTGTACTGAGTGACGTCACATGCTCAGCCAATCATATGTTTTTCTCCAACTGGCGCTACCTTCTATTCTCTTTACATTGGGTCCTTAAACAATTTTCTGGTTTATTTTTGTTGTTATTTTGTACGTCCTCCCCCTGTCCCTTAAGGACGCAGGACGAGTACATTACCCATATTTTCAATTGATGACCGAAAAAAAGTTACCGTTATATATTATAGCTATATTATATTTTACAGCTTTATTATTACAATAAATAATGACAAAGAAAGACATACAAAAGGTACTACCCATGAAAAGTAAACCTCCTTCAAACAGCTTCCAAAGTCATCCAGAGTCTAAAATGTTAAACGGTCAGGACCTCCGGACTCTCTCTTGGTTGATCCCTCTCCCCCCCCCCCCTTTTAAAATATATTCTGGAGACCCTGAATGTAAGAGGGATTAGAAAAGTGGAGGCCTTGGGAATGAAGTTTGTGAGGAGCATGTTAGCTGTCATGAGAAGAAACAAGATTAGGACTGAAGTTATCCGGGGCGGGGAAGAGTTGGGGTAGAGGGAGTATGTTAAATAGTAGAGGAACCATGACTGAGATGTTATGAACATGAAAAAAAGAGGATGCCAAAGAAAATGTTGGAAAAGATTAAGTAGGAAAAATACCACAAGGAAGGAGCAGATGACAGAAAATGATTAAGTGAGAGGAGGAGAATGTAAGATATTAAAGCAGGAAGAATGGTGGCTGGATAGAGGAAGATGGATCTAAATGTCATAAACGTAATCAGGATGTTCAGCCAAAGTATATTTTTAAATTCCCTGATTTTTCCAGGTTTTCCAGAGCCAATATACTTTTTTTTTTTACAGATTGTTATCCCTATATATTAATAGAATATTTCTAACATAATTTTATTAAGATCACAACCTAATGTTTTTTTTTCTTTCTAGATACACATTATAAAGTTGTGTCACTCAATGAAGGGGTTAAAGGATTTCCACTATTGGGTAGTACAAAACATATTTCAGTGAGATCATATTGAGCCATTAAAATATTACCTAGTGCCACAATGGTTAAAAATAGTTCTGAGACAGTCGTTATCAGTCCCGTCTACATACAATACTCCTATAGTCCAATCTCACGCATATGCATAACCATGTGTAACGGTACTAGTATGGTACGTTACAATAATGCACCCCACCCGATGTTAACCTACAAGCATACATTCTCTTTCGATTCAAACTACCCACTCTGAGAAACGTCGACATTAACTTATACCTCATGGAATAGAACTATTCTCTATTCTAGTTCCATGTAGTCTCAAGCTATATACAAACATCATAATACACAATCAACTCTCTTCTATATAAACTGTTCATGTAATTACCCTCTGAATCTTCTGGCTATCACACCCATCAAGCCTGGCCTAACTTCAACACGTCCTAATTCGACGAGTAGGGCAAATCTGCCGTGATGTCTCAACAGCTGATGTTCCGGTCTGCCTGGTCACAAGTAATTTGATGGGAGACTACCGGGACAACATTCTAGACGTGGGCTCGGACTTACCTGCCCTCTTGCGGAGGGTGGAATCAACCACCAAATCATCGCCTGATTATCTACGTCATCAGCGACTCCAGTTAAAAAATATCACCGTCAACAAACCTCGGGGGATATTGATGAAGACGCGATGACCAATCAGAGAGCGGGAAAATAAATGGTGTACGTGTCCAAGTGAAGGCAGCGGTACACCAACGTGACGTCACCGGCTAGTTTGGACTTCTCCTACCTTTATTTCCCTGAGCAACGAGACGCTATATAACATGGTGGTGTTGAAGAGAACGTGAACTATTGAAATAGGCACCACTGAGGGTGGACTATTGAAACCGGCACCACCATCGGTGGACTCTTGTAACTTGTATGGACTATTAATATTTGAAATCGTCAGGAGATGATTATTCCTTAAATGGACTCTACCAGGAAAGTTGTAAATCTGTGTAAATCTTCGTAGTTCTTATTTAAATATTGAAGCTATGGGTCATAAATTTAGGACTCTATTCTTTTTTTTCTGAGATAGACTTGTAATTTTTGGTCAAAATTTGAGTGTTTCTAAAACAGAACTTTAACTTTGAAAGTCTATTATTTGGTGTCGTGTTTAAAGCGATTGCATCTTTAATTTATTTGTTAAATCTCATAATTGCTGTTCGTACTCAAACAAGTATTGTTGAGGTGCATTTAAATACATTAATTTGTTTTCTAATATTTATGTAACGTAAATGTTGCTATTTGTCGTATATAAACTTTAAATTGTGCAAAGTCTTCTAAAATGAATATTAATTCAGTAACCATTGTTAGTTGACATTTATCCCGCGACTTACTAAAAGACTTTGATGATGCTATTTCTAGTAGTCCCACGAGAGTTTCGACTTACGGTCTGAAGTCGAACTCTTGCATTTGTTTAAAATGTAATGTTTGCTATAACATATCCGTTTCATTAAATATGTCTATTTTTGTCTTTAGAAGCTCAGACACTTTCTTAATAACTAAAATAAGGACTCATAAAGCTCTACATTGTTCGTAAATTTGGGTCAAGATGATTATTTGTTTTCTATTACTTTTTTAAAGTAAACATGGTCAAATTGACTCTGCCCGTTATCATTTTGTTTCTCGTTGAAACTATCTGTGCACAATGTTTTCCAACTACAGATACAGATTGACCCTTAAGGCCACGTGAATTGTTGTCATATTTTTCAATAAACTATCATTATCACTTTTAACTCTTGCTAATGCTGTTTTCAATTATTCTGTATGTTAGCTTACTCCCTTCCTTGTAGTATTTTTAGTGGCCTATTACTGTAAGGCAACATAGAGGGTGTAACACATGACTCACCTTTGACTGAAGTAGGGAAAAAACTACACTAAAATAACATGTTTACCTTGAAAATTTATATTAGTCTGCTTGACACTACCAGCTTTAGTAAAAAAGATATGCCGTGTGTATTAACTGAAAGAAATATATTATTTTGATTACTGTGAATCAAAAGTTGTGTGTTTTAGGCAAAATGTAAATTACAGAAATTTGATAAAATTCCCTTACTTTTCCCTTACCAATCAAATTCCTTATTTTCGAGGTCGTTGGACACCCTATAAGACATGATTATATAAACAAAATAAAAAGTAATATACAAATATCAGTACAAAATAAACTAAACTAAAAATAGTCCACCATCAGGAGATCCGACCTTTAATTTAAAGGTTTTTTTGTTCCCCTTCTGTCAGCAAACTTTGAGGAAAGTGGAGAAATTGCTGTTATTGACGATACATGTTAAGTGTGAGTCCCACACATATTCTCAACATCACCTTGTGGGGACCACGGGATCTGTTAGAACATTGGCAGCCGTCTTCACAGAAAGCTCAAGTAAGTTCTGGCTGTCAACTCATTTTAGTGGTAGGAGTGGAACAAACTATTACCAAATAAATAGCCTTAACTAAAACCAATGGAC
Source organism: Timema shepardi (assembly GCA_902151425.1). Classification (NCBI taxonomy): domain Eukaryota; kingdom Metazoa; phylum Arthropoda; class Insecta; order Phasmatodea; family Timematidae; genus Timema; species Timema shepardi. Next base: position 216,143 of record CABFVX010000113.1, read on the forward strand.
TGTGGTGTAGCCCAGAAAATGGCTATCTTGGCCTACAGAATTTCCCGTTATGTTAATGTTCAAAACAACACCTAGTTTGTAAAACAACAAGTGATAGATCAACTTCTGGAGGAAAGCATTGATGAATGCCCTCAGTATCTAGTGGTGTCTTCTGTTGAACCAAGAGATGGGATGAGGAGTGATCTTGTTACACACTGCATAAAGGTTCATTTTTATAAATACAACAGGGGTTAGCTTAACTAATAGAACTGTAACAGCGGGCACTTTCCAAAACCCTGCGTGGCTCTCACACCAGGCTCAAGCTGTAAAAGGATAAAGGGAAAACAGATGGGTGGGTACTCTTGAGTGATGGATGGATTATTTACTATTATATTCTACTCGAATACAGTTTGTCACATGAAAACATTTGAAATTTTAACCAAAACCATCAACCATCACCGCATTACATCCAGCCAGCCTCCAAGTCATGATTCTAGAAAAGTCTATATGGACAATTTCTATTCTTTCTTGTTACACTACCAGCTTAACAGAATTATATGTCTCATTAGCTCAATAATTTAATATTTTAAATGAGTAAATAAAATACTAAAAGTGATACATAACATTATTAATTAATGGGATTTATTATCCTTACCATGAGTTAGTCTTAATCAAGGAGTATGATATATAGCAGAGGTTCCCAACCTTTATTGACTTGCGTACCACTTGTCAGCCCATTTCTATAAATTGTACCCTAACATTATCAAAATGTTTAATTAACAATGTTGTTGTTGTTATCTCAAATTTATTAACTGTTGTAAACGGAAATAAGTGAGCTAATAATAGGACTAAAAACAATGTAACAATGTGAACAAACATAGTATATATTTTTATAGTCAAGAATCAAAAGTTACAATAAAAACTAATACATTAATTAAATTTATTAATAATTAAGTTTGCTATGTTTTCAAATTGAAATAATTGTTTATGAAACACACAGTTTTTCAAAATCAGTTTCAAGTGCTGTGATTTACAGTTTCAAATAAAGACCTGCATTCATTTTACTATTGTATTTTTTTTATAAAGGTGTCGGAAGAGAACGCCCTCTCCACCAGTTCTCTATTTGAAAAGGGCTTTGTTGGTAAGCTGTTCAGATTTTCTGCTGACGTTGGCCCAAAAGTTAGTAAAGGATTACTTTGAATTCAGTATGAAACTTCCTTTACCAAACTAATCCAAAATAGAAGGCTTAAGTACGTAAACAAAATTATAAACACAATCAGAGTGAGTCACTTGAGTAATTGTTTCTAATGTCTGAGCACAAACATTTGAAACTCAGAACACGCAACTCATCTGGTAGCAGGAATGATAGTTATACGGCCGTCCTCAAAAGTATATAAGTCAAAAAAAAAAAAAAAAAAAACAAAAAAAAAAAAAA
>CABFVX010000113.1:228296-263810 GCA_902151425.1 Timema shepardi
CCCCCCCCCCCGCTTTGTTCTTGTTTTCTAGACTCAATATAAAGAGGAATGTAAATTGTATAATTTATGTCATTGCTATTGAACGTTAGAGATGTAGCGTGTTAGGAAAGAACGTTTGGTAGAAGTATCACTTATCATGTTAGAACGTTGGGTAGAGGTATCATTGTATAAGAACGTTTGATAGAGGTACCATTATGTAAGAACGTTAGTTAGAGGGATCTTTATCAGAGAACGTTTGAAAGATGTAACAGTATCTAAGAACGTTTGATATGGATAGTTTTAGGAAATAATGTTTAGTTTAATTTAAACTATGTTTGTAACACAGCTTTTTATTGAGGTCATGGACGAGGGACCAATAGTAAATTGTTAAATGTCGAGTCAACGCCATGGGCAAATTGCGTTTGACATTGTATTTTTATTTTTTTACATAGCTAACTTTGTGTTGGTATCACTTTGATCAAACTTTAATGTGAATTGTTAGATCATTGCGTTAGCTTAAATGGAAGTTATTTGGTTCGATATGTCAATGTAATATTTGTATAACTTATTCTTTATTTGCGTCTTGAAAGACCTTAAGTCCTGATTAATTTAAGTTATGTTTGTAACACAGCTTTTTATTGAGGTCATGGAAGAGGGACCAATAGTAAATTCTTAAATGTCGTGTCGACGCTATGGGGAAATTGCGTCAAACATTGTATCTTTATTTTTTACATAGCTTACTTTGTGTTGGGATCACTTTGATCAAACTTTAATATGGACTGATAAATCATTGAGTTAATGTACATGGAAGTTATTTGGTTCGATATGTCAATGTAATATTTGTATAACTTATTCTTCATTTGCGTCTTGAAAGACCTTAAGTCCTGTTTTCGCTTAAGTGTAACTAGCCATAACCCAATTTATGAAAGACCTTAAGTCCAGTTTGTTTGTAAATGTTTAGCGCGCATAATGCAATGTTTTCTTTTATAGTAGTAGCTATAGGATGTTTTGAATTAAGGCCATTTTTCCCGTGTTTGTTTTCTACTTTGTGCCAATTAAAGTATTCTTCCTTTAAACTCTGCTCTTTCACCTGTTGTCATTTATATATGTACGTTATATCCTCCCTATCCTATAGTTTTAGGGGCCTTACCTATAGGACCGGCGGAGGGTGTAATACAGCCAAATATTGACATTGGAAGAATTTATTACCCTCACCACCAAAGTTGAAGCTATGCTCAACTCCCATCCCCTTACACCCTTGTCTTCAGACCAGTCAGAGATTGATGCACTTACCTCGGGACATTTTCTCATTGGAAACTCTCTCACGGCTCTGCCCGAGTCGCAAATAGAAGAAATACCTCTCAATCGTCTCAAGAGATGGCAGATAATTCAGGCTCTTTCACAACGATTTTGGTCAAGATGGCACCGGGAGTATCTCCATAATTTACAACAACGAATCAAATGGAGTACTCAAAATGATAACCTCAAGAATGAAGACCTTGTAGTAATACATGATTCGGGCTCACCCTCCCTTGCTTGGCCTCTTGGGCGAATAGTTTCAACGTCTCCTGGTACTGACGGCGTGGTAAGAGTAGTCACAGTGTTTTCTTATTAGACCTGTATGAAGAACTGAAGCTTGTTTTACACCAAAGTGTTCGATGTGTCCTGAGAAGTACTTGGCAATTGATCACTTTTTACATTGTTTTTCAGCTTTTTACTGTGCCGGTTTTCAAGAGCCATATATGATAATACACGAATTGATCAATTAATCATTCAGCCTCAAAAGTTAATTAATCACAGCTCATTGGATTTACTGAGCTGCTAGTCGCTATGGCACTCAAATGTTTTTAAAGTGGAGCTGAGAGTCGAGCCTGTGGATGTGCGCACAGCCAAGCATGCATGTTGTGGTCACCACACACTGTTGAGGGAGAGACTCACCACCATTTGCCACAATAACAAAGTAAGAGAAATGCAAGATTTTCTTAAGGTTAAATAACGTAAAAAAAACTGCACCTCCCCTAACCATAGCGTTGAATAAAATTCAAAACGTTTGGCTTTTTTTGTCTCTTATCTTGCACCATTGGCATGATTATTGTAGATTTTTTCTGCCATTATTCAATTTTTTTTACGTACTTCCAAACATACTTGCGCTTATCCCACATTGAAAACTGCTGATATGGAAGATTGAAGGAGGGCAATATTCTTGGGTCCAAAACAGTAATTATTTTGAATTTTAAATGATGTGTTTATTTTAAGGTTAGTTCAATACTATGCAAGTACAAACAAATCAGTACCACGGTTTAATCAAATAGGGCGAGGGTAAGGATTGTGAAGAGTTCCATTCACACTATTTGGGCACTCTGCCATGACAGAACCGAGTCTCTTAAATCGAAGTCAGGCACACTATATGTACATCCTGACAGTAAAGAAACCAATCTTGTTGATCAGTCAAGTACATTATCAGGTAGTGTTACCAAGACTGAAGATTAGCTAACAAAAGTAAGATTCAATATTAACCACTTGGCCAGTCATATTTTAACCTTAAGAGTCATTATCATAATTTGTAAGTATATCCAGAAGAAGATGGAGGCATTATACTAAACTAAACTGGCCACGAGCTGGAAACCATTATTGATGATGATGAAGTATAGCCTGAACAGGTAGTAAGATGCAGTGCTAAAAAAAAGTAGTATTTATAATATTTTGTAATTTTATTTTTAATCATTCTGATTATTGTGCATAAGAATTTAGGCCTATGCTATTAGCAAAATGTGACCATTGGGCCAACTCGCTATCAAAGTAAAAGGGATTAAATAGAAAGATAAGATAATAAATAATAAACAATTTATTTTTAACTATGATATAAAGTCAATAATGACGTTCCAAATTAATATTTGCCCACCATCTTGGTCTTCTTCTATCAAGTAGTGACCTACTTGATAGAGAAGACCAAGATGGTGAGCAAGACATAGATGGAATTATGTTTTACTTGTTGCTTATTAGAATTTAAGTTGACTACAACATTACTGCAGAAGATGTGATGTAGTTTCTAATGCTGTCTAAAGACTTATAATATTCAAACAATTTTTTTTTAACACTTTGTGTCTAAATGTTCAACTTTATAATGTACCTTTATTTACCCTGTAAGGTAGCAAACTTACCTTGCATTGTTAACACTATGACACAGCTTATAAGTTAGAGTTATAGTGTAATCCGTCAAGGTAATAATGTTACCTTTCAGCATAAACCATGTACAATAGGGGACTAATGTTATGATCTGAATAAAATATCACAGCTATCCGAAAAGTTTTTGAGGTGCTGAAAGCTGGTTGAAGTTTAATACTTGGGATATTTAGTATATTTTTCAAGACAATATATTTTTTGCATACACATTTATGATAGAGATAAAAATGTACGTTTGATTATTGTAGTCAAATGACAAACCAAAATCAATCAGATAATTTTTTTTGGATTACTACAAACATGTTAAAAAATTTACTATTTATGTTTTTTTAACCTTTTTTTTTACATTTTCAAACTTTCCAGTTATTCATTCATTTATTTACTTACATATTTAACTGTGGTGTTCTCTCTTCCTTCAAAAGCAGACAGAAAGTAACTATTAGCAGCATAGCCAATGTATAGTGTGTCATTGAACAAGTTGGGACAGGCTAATAGGCAAAGAGGGGAGAGATAGCTTCAAGATCCATTCTAGTTAGTTCCTTTCTGAGCTTTCTGCATTGATATGTTATGATTCCAATGTGAAACTGTGTCATTTGAGTTGTTATTTCATCTCATTTTTCTTAGTGTGTTATAGACTATAGAGCTAGACCCAAAAGGCAACTTTTACCCCCATTAAAAAACTTGATTTAATTTTTAAAATAAATATTTGAACTCCAGTTTTCAATCCAGCCATCATTGTTGAGAAACCAGTTTGAAACACAAAAGTGTTATTAATATTGAATAGATATTTTCCAATACCAGTAATAACATAATTTTCTGTTTTGTATGCACACACACATTCCCTCCTGCTCCCTTCCCAAGCAGCGCAGCGGGTCAGATGTGCTTGAGAATAAGGATGAAGAGAAGGGGTCTGAGACTAGAGGGTAGTCTGGTTTTGTCTTGTGTATTGATAGAAAAATTTCAACTAACGGAGCTGAAAGACAGTGCATTTGTTAAGCTTGGGATACATACTTTTATCACCTTATTTCCCTTACTTTATAATTCAAGGTGACAAATTGCTTTACACACAGTCTAATGGTTATGGATAATCAATCATATATAAACAAATTTTTATGTGCATATTAAAATGAAAGCACCAATGACACAATGACAGCAAATAAATTTACCGAATTTTTAAAAATATAATATTTTCAAGTGAAGACTGCAGTAAACCACAGTTAAGCATGATTTATGGTTTGAGCCTAATTATGTATCTAAAATCCCAGTTAATTGGCAATGATATGGATTATTAATAACAATTTTTACTAAACTTCACCAAACAAATGTTAGAAATAGATTTATATTTTAGAGAGTTCCACCATTTGTAAGTTTAAAAAATTCATGTTTTATCCTAAAAAACTATCTTAATAGAGTCGACTTTGGTGGTCTTGAGGTAAAGTTCTCACCACAGGGTATTATGTACATGAGTTCAAATCCAGCCAAGGTCAACAAATCTTTCTTGATCGATAAAAATCTGTAGCACAACTTTCTTTGGAGGGGAAGTAAATCTGTTGGTCCTATGGTGATAGTGGCATATAAAAGAACCCTGAAAGGTATGTGAAAATATTTTTCCCAGCAAGATTGGTAGGCCCTTTTGCTTTAGTTTAAGGTAATTCTCATGTGCTAATATAATCAGTAGGTTCAGAAAGTGCACGTTAAATACCTCAAATTAAATAAATAAATAAATAAATATTGTAATGGATAGACTGTGCTAAGGGGATTTTTTTTAAAGAAGTTACAAAAACTAATCCATGTTAATAATTTTCTAGCTAATTGTAATTTTTTATGAAAGTTCATCAAACATATTTAATTAACCTTGTTGGATATTTATGCAAAGTATCTATATAATTTATTTTTACAGTAATATTAAACAAAAGTGAGAGAAAAAAAAATCAGATTTTACACAAACACTCAATCAGTTATTCCAAAATCCCTTTTAAATAATAAGTCCATGAAATGTGAGATAAAGTTGGATCTGTACATAGAACCACAAGTTTTCCTGTTACAGGAAACCTCATATCAGTGATTTCCATTGACTTCAAGCTCAGTAGTCCAATATGGAGTTTATGTTCCTGGAAATAATATCATACATCGGAAAATAGTTTTAAATTAGATGTAAATACAAAATACATTAACAATATTTTATGGTACCAACTTAACCCACCACAAATGACTAAAACATTGTGGATTTTAAGATATTTTTTATAGTGTCCAATAAATACTCCATAACGTTCCAATTAAGTAGATTTAAACACATTACAATTAATATATCAATTTAGACTTCCACGTATTTCCAATAATCTCCCTCTGTAGACTTCAACATATTTAAATATATAGCCCAAAGTAAACATTAACATATTCCCAATAATAGTACAATGCAGCTGTCGATATATTCCCACAAATATACCCAACTAGACCTCAATATATTACCACAAATATTCCAACTTGAACTGAATATATTACCACAAATATCCCAACCTATACCTCAATATATGACCACAAATATCCCAACCTAGATCTCAATATATTACCACAAATATCCCAACATAAACTTCAACATATTCCCAATAATATTAAAATGTAGGCTTAAATATATTCCCAATAATATCTCAACATAGACATTATCATTCTTTACAAATTTTCTTTTTATCCCATTTGTGTTTTTTTGGTTTCCTCGTTTAGGAAGTTGCGTTACATGCTTCACACTACCTTCAGATGAGTTCTGATAGAATGAAACCTAAATGGTGGGATTGGGTGGTAGTGATAGTTTTCTTCAAGAGAGAGCTATTACTGCTTTGTCCAATGAGATAAATGAAAAGTATGTAATGTGGTCTTTTTTTCATCCTAAAAGTAATATTTTATTCGTTCCTTTTATATGTTTCTATTTACCTTTCCAAATATTATATAATTACCTAATAAAGCGAAAAGAGGTTTTCCTAATAGAGAGCCAACATAGACTTTAATAGTACCAGGGAAATTTATGTTATACATGTTGAGTTGGCAACATAAAGCATCAGAGTGTACTGTAGATACATTCTGTAGTGTTAACTTGATCTGTCGTGGCTAGTCTAGTAATGTTATCAATACATGGAACAATGCCATTACTCTCTAAGTACAAATATGACACTCAACATGTTCCCACAAATATCACAATTTCGACTTCAATATATTCTCAATAATATCCCATTATAGACTTCAAATTTTCCCTAGTTAAATGTTGGTTTTTGAGAAATCATCTAGTAAAAATGTAATTGAATCAATATTCACTTTTACCTTTTTAGATTTAATGGTTTCAGTATTATTTTTCAGTACAAATGATGGGCAGTCCAAGTACAACATGAATGTCTTAGTTTCCCTAAACACGTTCTTGAAAGGGATTGTAGTTCCTGTACCAGGTTTGAGCACTATGGGACCTTGAGGTTTTGGAGGAGTGCACTTCCCAATCAGTGGGAATCTAGAGGAGAAGAAAAAACACACCTTAGACAACATTATTACTTTTTATTTACAGTAATGTACAACTCTTTTATTCTTCAATTAATTTATACAATGTGAGTCTTCTCCATCTTGATTAATACACCTTTGGGATACCCCTCCCCACCCTTTAATTTGCTATTTATTACACAATGTTTGTGCATGGTCCTTTTTTTTTCTTTCTAAATGAAGAGTTTGTTTCTGTTCAGAATTTAATAATTTATTTTAAATCAAGTTTACCACAAAGAAAATACCTTTAACAGTGGTCTATTTTCATTTTCAGGAAAATGATATTTAAGTAAAATTTAAATGATTTTAATAGGAACTTATAAAGTTTACCTCCCAAGTGGATTTGTTTGTTAATACACTCAAACTTGGTTATAACGGTCTCAGCTATTCCCCCAACTCGGGCATAGTGTCACTTTTTCAGAAATCTGGTCAAACTGTCATCTATTAACGTTATAAAACCCTGTTTTAGTATCACTACCACTCGGATGTAGTGCCAAAAAGTCTTAGATATATGACTTTAAATTGTATTTAAGTGTACGTACATGTAAAAATCCCTGAAAAAAAATGGCGAATTCCAAAAGGTCTATTTTAAAGCCAGCTGGGAGTGTACTGGTCATACATTGCGCTGAGCTAATAATAGAGTGAATGGAAAAACAAAGCCACGGAGAGTGTTGCGAGAATCGTGCATGCGTGCGTGCGCTCTTCAAGGTCAAAACGAAGAGAGGATTAACCCTCCTTCATTGTCAATGAGCTGGCTGGTACTGTCTCATGTGCGTGTGCAAGCTCAATAACAAGGTGTTTTTTTTGTGTTTTAAAAGTTCAACTTGAGTTTTGGTAGTCATTGTATAGTCATTATACATAGGAATACATTTTTTATAATTATGGCAAATTGTAGTATAAAAAAGTTCTGTCTGTTCAATAGAAAGTACATGTCATTAAAGCATGTCAAAGAGGATGGAAAAAGGCTGATGTATGCCGTGAGTTTGGATTAGTAAATTCTACTGTAGGCACAATTAAAAAAAATAAGAATAACATTTTAAAGGCATTTGAAGAAGACGGAGAAGAAGAAAAAAAGGAAATGTGAACGTACTCATGTGGATGCAGCACTTTTGAGGTGGTTCAAACAGTGTCGAAGTTCAGATATTCCTGTGAGTGGACCAATTTTGAAAGAAAAGGCTACAGAATTTGAAAAAACTGTTTGGTATTGAATTTACGTGCTCCAATGGATGGCTGGATCATTTTAAATCCCAACATTCGATTTCCTTTGCTAAAATTTGTGGTGAGGCAAAAAGCATTGTTTGTGTGAACATGACAGGAACCGAAAAAAGGAAACGTTTAGTTATTGGGAAAAGTCTGCATCCTAGATGTTTTAAAAACATTAAAAAACCTCCTGTAAGCTACAATGCCAACCAAAAAGCGTGGATGACATCTAGGGTTTATGAAGATGAATTAAGAAAGTGAACAAAGAACTGTCATTGAAAAAAAGAAAAGTTCTACTCATAGTTGACAACTGCGCAGCTTATCCTAGGTTAAATTTGTCCAACATTAATCTAGTTTTTTTTACCAGCAAACAGTATATTTTGTGTGGACATGGTGAAACCTGTAACAATTTCTGTGTTAGATGCGATACAATTCCTGGACGATGCTTGGAAGAGTGTGACATAACAGATGATATCAAAGTGCTTTAGTAAAGCCCAACCACACACACTAATTTACCTGATGATGATTATGATGGTGATGAAAAAAGGGAAAACGACCTGCCACTCTTGGAGTAGATTAAGCAATTCAATGTGAAAGAATTTGGAAATGACCTTGATTCCAATGTTTCAGTGGATGACCACATAGAAACATTTCAAGTGTTGAGTGATTCAGAAATTATCGCTGGAGTAAAACACGCAGAGGCAGAAGATAGTACTGAAGACGAGACTGATCACATGTAATATGTATGACATCATCTATCCACACCACAGGAAGCAATGAGAGCAGCAGAAACTCGTTCATGATTTTACCGCTTCAGAGAGACGTCTGCCGATGTGTTGAATTCAGTGCAGCTGCTATACAACATGACAGAAAGAATTTATTTTACAGAAAGGCGAGTTCAAAAGAAAATTACAAATTACTAGGGAAACAGGCCTAAATATAAGTTATGTAAATACAGTACATGTTTTTTTTTAAATATTATCCATTTATAAATTAAATGCACAATTTGAAATTTGTGAAATGTTCTTCCTTACAAGCTATTAAAAGTATTCTGTTGGTACCTCTTTTATAACTCTGAAACGGCAACATTTGTTTGGACCCTTCAATGATGATATAACCAAGTTCAACCATACAGTCCCCTCAAACAGATTTTTTTTAAAGACACATACGTTCAAGATGTTGACAAAATAACTAAGTTGCAAATGTCATTAATATTGAGTTTCATATCGATCAAGTAATTTTTTAGAAGATTGTTTTGTTTAGTTGGAAAGTTCATTATTAATTTTAGGTTTTTGGGTGTGCTCTACAAGTCATCTGCTTTAATCAGTTATTGGTATATTTCTTTTTAGTTCAATAGTTTTCATAGCAGTCCGACAACTTAACTCAGTCTCGGTAGTGAGTCTGCCTACCTAGCTAAGGCTCCTGGATTTGATTCCTGGCATTGTCGAAAATTTACCATTGATGAAAATATGTGTTTACCCCTTCACAATGATAAATTAACGGCCGAGGATTGGATTTTGTACCTGTTCTGATATTAAGTTGGATTAAAAGGCATAAGAAGCTATGACAGGACTAGCAAGCCAGTAGTAGAAAATATATGGATTGAATAAAATACTAACCCAAGCCATAGGCTGGAAACAGTAATAGATATAAAAAGGTTTTATAGCAAGTTTCTTTCATAGGCACAAGAATTTGTAATCTCTTTGCCATCTAAACAACAAGAGCACGGCATTTTAATTCCCGACATGTTGGAAAACCTTTATATCTACTATCTCAGTGGTATTCAACCTAGGGTTTGTGAAGACATCTCAGGGCTTATGTAATATATATAAACTTATCATGAAAATATATTTATATATTATAAGATTAATGGCTGAAGGGCTCGTGCTGACAACCTGGCACCCTATATCAGCAAAGGTTGGTAGCATCATGGCTTAAGGCGGTGGGGTGGCCACTCAGTCAGTATAGCTCACTTGCAGGATCACTTTATGGAGTTTTTATATATCATAAATAATCTATACATATATTAAACTTATATTTAACACATTATTTTGGATGTATTGTATTTTAGATATAGATTATAGGGATAGAATATGAATAACTTGCATTATGCACCAACAAATTTGGGGGTACAAAGAAGAATAGAAATTATAACTGTGGGCATGCAAACAGAAAAGGTTGTTTATCATTGCTTTTTTTGCTTTGCAGTTTACTCGAGACTTGTGTAGTGTGGATATTCAAAGAACAGATTTTCTATGGAGAAGAGCTCCATGACCGCATAAAAAGGATCTATGTTTATATGTAATAAAAAAATTTTTTTTTTTAAAAGCATTTGTTTCTAAGAGTAAAATAGCTTAGTAATTCACAGACTTGTGGTCTCAGTATTAAAAATAGCAATAGTATAAAACCTCAAAGTAGAACAAGAAGATAAATGAAATAATAATAGGAATATTATTATTATTATTAGCACCGCGTGTTATTACCCGTTCGGGTTATACGCACAATACTAGGAATAAATAGAAGGGAAAAACATAATATGACCTTTACAAAGAAGAAATAAATCAAGTTCACACTTAACACTGCTGCCACTGGACAAAGTAGTAATGGTTGCCTTTTAAATAAAATCAGTTGTTACTGCCCAAACCATTTGCCGACAATAACTGTTCCAGATTCAAATCTCCTAGTGATTTTTAACTCTGTGTCGGTCTTCAATGGGGTACCTCAGGTGGGCACCATACAGCCCGTCAAAGACACAACGATCCAACAACAACCTGCCGCATACTATAATGTACTCACATGAACTCTCCTCCTGTTGTTGAGGTGATGGTGAGCAATGCATGGACACTGCCCAGACTACTTGGTTCATATGTAACTTCAACACTTCCTGTATGAGCTGAGGCCACCAACACACTTTTATCCACATGGAAGTCATTGTGATCCACCTGTACACAAGTTACAAGTTGAATCACATGCAAGACTCTCCAAAAATAATAATAACATAGGATAATTTTCTATGTTCCAAAAAATGTCAAATCAAATATATAGTAATAGTGAATAAACAAATTAAAAAAAAGTGTTTCAAAATTTTCCCGAAATCATAATTAAAAAAACGAAAAAATTTCTGTTAACTTTTGTAAGCAAAGAATGGCAATGTAACATTCCAAAAATTACACAAAGTAAACTGATGTAACTTAATATATGGTTAATTATAATGTCAACATTTTACATGTGGAACAAGTTAAAAAAAAGAGGGGTATTAACTAATAGCTTATGGAAAGATAACTAGGTAGCTTATAAGAAAATTATTGATTAGTTCCTCATTCCTTAACCTCATCAACAACAACAACTGTTTCCAGCCTGTGGTAGGGTCATCTAGGTAATATGCTTCCATCTTTCTCATACTTCCAGTGTTCTTTCTATTTTAATTGCTTCCATTCTTATACTTTCACTTGCAAATTTTTTTGTAGGCTATAACTAGTAAAGACCTAAACCTGTAATTGCATGGTCAAACACATCACTCTCTTGCTAGATTGGATTTATGGTGATGGTGGGGGAGAGAGAGGTTTGAATCACATTTGGATGTATTAAGGGTGTTTTTTTTCTTCTAAATGGTCGCCCACTCTTTCTACACACCAATGCAGACACAATCATATTTATACAAACTATTTCTAAAACTCTTCACCTGAGAATTCTATAATTTAATAAACCTTTCAAAATCAGCATGTGTTTTGTTAGAATTCACTGCATTTTTTCAAACTAGTGATCTTATCCATTCTCATTATTTTTTAATGCAAAACAATGAAGTAATCGAAAGCATGTTTAGGTTCTTGCCACCCATATACTCAAAGAGAGTGCAGCTCTCCAGTCAGTAGTGAGTGTAGTACCTGAACTAAACAACTAGTATGTGTTGCAAGAACAATAAAAAGTACAAATATTTTGCCTATGTATAAAAACAAACATCTCATCATATTGTCTAAGGTGAACTATTGAATTTAGTAACTTTTTTTATAGCATAGATAATCATGCACTATGTTAAAAAATACAATTTTAAGATTTAAGGAGACTAGTTCCATAGTGTGGATTTTCAGATAAAACTTGCAAACTTGACACATCCCTATGATTTTTTACTATGAGTTATGACTGTAAATGCACAATAATACAAACACATATACAATGAAGTTTCTGCCAAAATGCACAATTCTCCCATCAAAATTTAAAAGGGCCTAGTTATATGTAAGTATTTATGCAATTACTACTGATGAAAAGGACCAGCTTTTTCTTTGTCTGCTTTTCTATCACTGTAAATTTTCCGCTCTTGGCAACCCTACTTGGTCTAAACTTGAGTATTCAAACAGAAAGCACAAACCATTACCTTGCATCCAAAGTCTGCCTTGGTGTGTGCCAAGTTGTTAAACTGAGCCTCGAGAGAGACAGCAATTCCAAGGCTGGTGTTGAAGATCAGGGGCTTCTCTTTGGGTGCAGGGACTGCATTAAGAACCAGCTCATATGGAAAAACTCCAAGTTCTGAGCAATGGATGTCCAAACGCACGTGGTTCTCTCCAGGGTGCAAAGGGAGGTATTCCAATGTTACATACTTCTACACAAATCATATCAGCGGATATAAAGATATATTTAAGTCACTATAAGTACATAAAAACATATGGCCACACTTAAAGTTAACTATAATATACTCATACTTGGCTTGCTTTAACATCATATCAAGGCTACATTTGTATCTAAATGGGATTAAAACAAGTAGGTGATCAGAATTTGAAGTTCATCTGATCATTCTTAAGTATGGCCAAACCTTAGTAATGTTTATCATCGTCTTAAACTACAATACATATACAGGATGAGAAGAGTGTACCAAAAAAATTTGCACCACCATTTGCCCAGAAACGGTTAGAATGCACAATATTTACAAGGCACCCTTAGTGTACCTAGTCAGTCAGATTCCACTACACTTTACGTGAGCCAGCCATGTTCACTCAAACAGTATTAGTTTAATTTATGCAGAGGAAAATGATAAAAAAAGATAAAATAGACTGAAATTCACCAGTAGGCCTAAACCAATAAAGAGAATAGTAGCTAAAATACAGAGAAAACACCTTATTTACAGCTGTATCTAATTTAACCTAAGTACTTGCATCAGGTGCAATAACCATATAACTAACTCTGCTTATATTGGTTAAGGTATGACTACCCATCTTAGCATTTACGGCACCCACCATTGTCTTGGCTGGCACACTGTTGGGTGTGGGAAACTGCACGTCAGAAGCAGAGCAAGAGATGTTGAAATTCACCACAGAATTGAGTGGGTTCTTCAACTTCAGCTCATATGTGATTGGCTTGCGCACAAATGTCTCCAATTTGAAGGTATCCAATGAGCCGCACTTGAAAACTCTCAAGGCCAAGTCATAAAACTGGTACTCCCCACTATCTTCATTAGTAAATGACACCTCAAACAAAACAAGAGTTTGTTAAAAAAACATATCCCCCCCACGTGAGGTGGCCAAATTTGATGCCGCACTTCATATTAATAGCTAAAGAATGATATATGAAGTTAAAAACTTGTTATGAACACGACTATTTATTTAGTGTTACCTTGTTAAGACAAGTAGATTCAATTAACTTAAATTAAAGTTGTAAGAAATATATATATTTTTCCCCTTATAAAGTGCTAGTAATCATTAGTAAAATCAGTAAGATCTATAACATGAAACATATTATATAATCTTAATACCACCTTAAATATTAAGAATTTCATAAGTAGGTTCTATGTATTAAATCTTTAAGGAAAACATCTATTCACTTCTGAGGTAACTTCATAAATGCATATATGGATCAAGTATGAAAGTATCCCTAATGTTTTGTCCCACACGATCATTCCTAAATCTATTACTTGAACCTTCTTACACATAAACAATTATGCACCTAATAAATGAACAGAGGTTTTTATTGGTACATTAATAAACATTTAAGTTTATTAAAACAAAATTTTCCCACAAAATAGAACCCTATTAATATGAAGTATTTGGAACCGAAGTTTGTTGGGATTAAGTGGGAGAATATTGAAGTACATGTGTGCATGTTCCTCCGCATTCATTCACAGGTACCTACCATGCTTTGTTTAGATAGTTTTTAAGAAGGAGGCAGAGGACGGGGCAAAGTGGCGGTCTAAGTTCACTGATTTAAGGAATAAACCTGTCGTAAGACAGAGCACATAATAATAATAATAATAATAATAATAATAATAACTTTTCAACTTCTGTGATTATTTTTATCTAAAGAAAAACATTGTACTGAGTAAAACTTGTAGATATTAAACATTTATAGTCAGTGTTTCTCACAATCCACTTTTAGTTTTGAGTTTGTAATCAATAAAATCTATTTAATTTTACTCATATTCCTCCCCTCCCTTCCCCCACCACCTAATGCCATTTTCTAAAAATTGTGTTTGGATTATCAGAAATATGCACTCTCTTATCAAATAAAATTGTTTGGTGATATGATCTTGGTGTGATGTATACTTTATTTACACTGGAAGGTAGCAAGCAATCTTTCCTTGACCGACTACACTATGGCTCTATGTTATAAGCTATGCTGTACTGGAAACGTGCACAATATGCTTGATACCCATCAGGGTCAATGTAATAAATAAAAAGTAAATAAATTCTTACTTTGAAAATAAGACTGCACTCTTTGTAAGAAAAGAAAGTGAGTCGATGGTCCCGGTCACTGTTGCCTGGTACATCGATGTAATCATTACCGGTCAAGGTAAACACAGGATCAAACTTCTCTGACTTAGTAAGATTTGTCGTAACCTTGAATCTCTGGGCGACAGGAAGCCAGTTGAACACCGGAAGGATCTCAATGTGGGGTGTCTTGCTAGGGACCTCCTTAGCAATTCTTGCTACAGCTACAGGTGGCTCTGCTGTTCCCACTAACGAGTACAACAGGCCCTGACCCTCCGGCAATCGAAAAAACACTGAGCCCTGAACAAAATACATGGCTGTTTACTTTGCAAAATGATTCATAATTTTAAAATTGGTATCTGTCTTGATACAAACCTTTCTAAATTAATAATTATGGTATAAAATAAATTCATTAAATATTGTTGACTTATTTTTTACTTGATAAAGATAGAAAAATATCACACATAGATTTACTAATTCTTTTTTCTTTCAAAAATATTATAGAAATACAATGATTCAATAATAAGAGAACTACAATATCAATAAAAGAATGATGTAAAAATTACACAACTCAAAGGTGTTTTTTTTGCTCCGTGTATGCTGTATTTGCATTTAACTACACTAATGGGGCAAGGATGAGGATGATAGAATTCATAAGAAATGTATCTGCCTTTGCGTGAAAGGGATGTGGGAAGTATTTTCCTAAATAAACACCCTCAAAACCCGGAGGCAGGATTAAAACCATGACCTTCCAATCAGTGGTAAAATAGATAAATTAAACTAACATTTATTCAAGATGAAATACTTTGGTACAAAAATGACTAGAATGGAGCAGCATCTTGCTAGCTATTCAATCATATCTTGTTATGGGCCACTTGCTATCAACTTTTACTTTAAATTTAAATAACAACAAACTATTCAAACTTTTATTTAATCTTTAGATTTTAAGTGTTTAAAGAAACCTTATATTTTCCAATAATTGGTTTCCATAAATTTTCTTTTTAGTTTTCCACGTTTGTATTAATTTTATTTCTGCAATTTGGAAATTAAATGGTACATTTCACAATTTTATTGATGTGGTAACGCATTTTAGTAAAGTTGATTCGAATCCAGTACTTTACAGATACAAATATTTAATTTGAACCTTTGAAAATGTTTTTAACACAAGAGGAACTAGAAATATAATATAATAATAGAAAATAAAAATAGTAACAAAATATTTATATATTTTAATAATTCTATTATAAAAGATTCATTATAACATTCATACATTCAGTAAAGTTCAAAATTAATGTCAAGGGATGTGGTTATTAAGTTAACCTTATAATTATGTAGGAGTTGAATCATCAATAGGCAGTATTAGAGCTCTAAAACAAATTCTAATAAAAATTTGGCTTTAAAAAAATGTTGAATCTTCGCATTTGAGAGATTCGAGGGTCCCATTTCTAATTGTCTGTTGCCTTAAAGTGTAGTATGTGAACAATGGTCTTCTTATGATTGTGTACCCCATATTGTATAATTCTATTTGTTACTGTCTCTCTTAATTGCAACTTCATTTAAAAATTCAATCAGTAAGACTGTGTGAAGCTTCAAAATTTTGAGTATGAACATGAATCTTAATTAGGTTTGGGTTTGGATCGAAATTCCAAATATCATTATTTGAAAAAAATATATTATATGAAACTACATGCTTTAAGAATTATCTTTCTTTGTTTTTTATGTGTTTTATATGTGTCTCTTTATATAAAAAAGGAAGATTTCCAAAAATTAAAACAAAACAAAACTGTACAAGTGTGAAGAAGTGTGAAGGGTAGAAAATGTAAGATGAAATGAAGTGAGAAGTGTGTTTGTTCTTATCTAGACCAAGCCTAACTATCCTTTCAGGTTGGCTTCCTTCACTATCACTTACTTTACATTATAATTACTGTAGAGTGTTTCCACACTCTCTCATTATAGATTACCAAGCCGTTTGGCTATAATTTTACAATTTGTTATTAAAAATAAACAACAATGTTACTATAACTTTTTAGGAAAGCATTGTGACTCGTTTATAAATCTTATTTTAACATATCAACTCACAATATTTAACTTGACCATAGAAACATAAATTTTGTGATATTAATGATCTATTCAAAGTTTGGACATGGTTTATTTTTTATCGAACACAATTTAAACAAAATCACTGTAAAATATTTACTCAAATTCAATTTGAAACCTTTTTATCATAAAATACTCGATTTAAATTGGATTCAAAATGAAAATCTTGTACTCGCAAAAATCTTACCATGTGTTTGTTGTCATGTTCTGTCATGACGAGTGGCGTGTATGTAACTTCATACAATTTCACAGAGTGTGGTACAACTTGTATAGTATCTTGTCCCAAGAAATATTCCCCTGACATTTCAGGGAACAGCTGCCATGTTTCACCGCTTCTGATAACAAAGACCCTTCTATACTTAATTACTCATTGAAAGGAAACCAAACAAATACTAGATTAAAGTTTTAATAGCCTATAGTAAGTTCACAGCAACACATATGACCTGCTTCGGTGGTTGCATGATTTAAGGCGTGACTCTTTTCAACAGACTAGATTGCCGATGATGGGGAGATCAAAGTTGGAATCCCGATCGGGTGTACTGAGGGTGGGTTTACCAGAATGGTTATTCACTTTCCCTCCATGCAAATGCAAGTATACCTTCAAATTCAACCTTTCTTGTTCCTAACTAATTAGCGTGATTAGTACATATGCATATAACCATAACAGGTAATAAGACACAGTGCTTAAAAATCAAAGAAATAAAAAAAAAACATCCAAATAAGTTCTTTTTGACCCAATGTAAACTATTTTAGACCCAGCAAGTAACCCAAATTATTTTGATCGCTACACTTAAAGTGTAATACAGTTTATTAATAAATAAGCTAGAGTATTAATTTGATTTTAAATGTGCTGCTGCAATCTGTTGCTAGAATATAAATTGTGCTGTTGCAATCTGTTGGTAGAATATAAATTATGCCCATCTTCAATGTCTCACTTAGCAGATAATAAAGTTGACAGATTTTAAGAAAGTACCCAAATTCTTTATTAATTCATTTTCCTGTTATACTCATATGCGCATTTGTATAGTTGTAATTGTACAATTAGGCAGCATAAAGCCAACAAACGATAAAATGGTGGCTGCGTTATCTGATGGCTGGTGATCTTAATTGATCACACATTTGTAGCCGACGATTTCTGAACGTACACCACAAAATCTGCCTTAAAACATAAGTGGAGAATTACCCTGTGCATGGGATGATTCCTGGATATCTCAGTGGTGAGAGTATTGGCATACCAACCAAAAGATCATGGGTTTGATTCTCATATCCTGATGTCATTTTTCAATTTAAAGAATATGATATTAATATGCGGCTATAACCGTAACTAACAAATATAATAGCTTAGCTATTTAATCCATTAGAATAATAAACTTCTAACATTATTACAAAGAAAGCGGTGCGTATAACCCGAACGGGTAGTAAGACGCGGTGCTAATAATAATACAAAGAAAGCTAAGAAAACATATATAGGACTCAATTCTTTTAAGCACCACATGTGATCACATCCAAAACAATTAAAAATGTAGTTATCTCAATACTAGCTTAGTGCAGCTTGAACCAGATATCGAATCATGATACAGTGTTCTGTATTAAACTTTAGAAAACAGCAGAATTAAGACGAGGGAAAAAAATATGTTTGATTATATTTAAAAAAAATTAATGAATCAATATTTTAAAATATTTTTAAAAAAATCTGATCCTAATTAAGCTGTTGACAAGTGAAAATTTCTGAAAACCCCATTTTGATGAGTTTTATAGTCTGAGTAATATCGTATTTATACTACTCCGGTTAATTAGCTGTGGGGAAGGCTCTTAAATTAATTAATAATTAACTTTAAATACTTGTTTGTCAGCACAATGTTCTTTTTGTCTTGTTGTCGTACAACAGCGGTGAAGTTCAATATTTCTCTGGGAGAAGGCATACTGACACAACTACCGGTTAGAGAGACAACCAGGGGTTTAAAATTCTCCAGCTTGCACTCCATCTAAAAAAAAATAATCATAGAAGACCAAAGCATCCGAACCTTTACTTCACCTGACAAACTGCGAGTGTATTTTACTATCAAAATGCGTGAGATTTTGTGTTTACAAGGTTGAATAATTTCCCATTAACAACAATGAGAAAAATGTATAGTTCTTTACAATTTATATTAGATGGAATAAACTTTTATTAAAAAGGCTGGTAAATATAGTAAAACACACAATATTTGTACACACATCCATACTATTTCCTTCATACTTTCACAGCTTCATCAAGTATATTTAAACTATGTACAATCCAATTTTAATAGGAAGCACTTTCTCTGATAGCTAGAAAGGTTACTAGATCTACTTTCATGTATTTATACATCAGGTCATGTTATCTGCACCCGTCACTTTTGATATAATACTATCAATTCATGTAAAATAATACTAATACAATAGTAAAATGTTATTAGTTTTGAATGGGAACAATTTTTTTATATATAAAAGGTCCTTTCTATGAAAAGTGAACAGTAGCTGTTTTATTTATTGGTCTTGGTTGACCTTCAGGCTTTTCTATTTATTTTTTACTTCAACATTTAAATATTTTTACTATTATATTGAACAATCCATAGGAATTCACTCATTTTAAAACCAATGGAATTACATTTATCTAGCCATATTAACAAAGGTTTTTATTCCTAGTGCAGAAAATATTTTATTTTAACCTTTCTAATTATACATACAATTAATGTAGTCTGTTTTATGTAATTCTGGCGAATTTTAAATCATATACAGTGTAAAAACAAATATATGTATGCCCTATTAAACTTCACCCATTTTAGCTGTTTGATTTCAAGTGGGTAGAAACATTTGGATTCCTAGTTCTAAGAGTTTATCTCAAATGGTGAAAATTAGTGGAAAAATAATTCAAAATGCTAATGAACGAGATTAGGAATAAGTTCCAAGCTTACTCCCATTGATCGGTATTGAGGTTGCAGATACAGTACTGATTTCCAACTAATCAGAATACATACAAAACAAATCGTTTAATGCAGAGATGGATATATTAAATCCTCAAATCCTAATAGAAATTCAATTTTTTTTTTTCATTTGTTTAAGGTATTTAAAATGCACTTTCTAAACTGACTGATTATATCTCTACATGAATTATGAAATACTGACTTGGATTTAAAACAGACACAACACCCAACCCCTGGCTGATAATTCATCACTGTGAAAGGGGAAACCCACATTTCACCAAAATACATTTTACAGCCATGCTGGGAATCGTGCTCGGGACCCTGAGCTCAGTAGAAAAGCATGCTACCGACTAAGCTAAGGTTTTGGACGATGGAGATCAAGATCAAAACAAAACTTGATAGTTTAAATAGAAAATTTTCATATTATTTGTCAGAAATGGGTCAACTACATCTTTTATCTAATGTGAAACAAATAAAATCTTACTTTTACTTTTAAATCCCACTTTGTTATGCTTTTGTTTTCTTCCGATTCTAATTTCGTTTACATTAGTTTTTTTCCGCCTCATTGCTAAATGGGATATATCATATATGCACGTAGCTAAGGCCCATCCTTTTGTAAATACTAATCAACCTTTGTACTATGATTAAAAAAGTGGTGTGATCTTTATTTGGAGTTTAGGGTTATTAATTACATTTTTTATAGTTAATCTAAAATGTTTATAAAGTGATTATCAACATTTTTTGAAATATTTTATTATTGGACTAGAGTCAAAAATTTAATATTCAACACAAATTAGAACTTAAATACTATCATAGTAAGCCTAAAATTAATTATTTAATTTTAACTCATTTAAAAAATAAAAGATTAGATTCAATTCTTTGAAGCATCACATTCGATTAAAAGGAATAAATAAGATTTGATTTGGATTTGACTTTTTTTTTTAAGTATGAGATTAAATTTGAATTTTATTTTATTTAAGAACGATATTTGATTTGGATTCAAGTCTATTAGCCAAGATTAAAATTTGATTTGAAATTGAAAATCTTTGATTCACACGAGATTACTCTTGATTTTAACTTATTTTTAAGATTATTTGGGACTCTATTATAACATGAATAATTGGATTTGAAATCTTTTTGTTCCCTCTGTATATTAGTGTCTGTTCGAGTTATGCAATTTAAAAGTAAAGTGGATTCAGCCTCATCTCTAATTTAATGATTGGTGATCCGTAAAGCATTGTGTTGTACGAGGCACGTCCAGAAAGTAAGAGTACTGGTTGCCCTCTCGTGCTGTGAGAATTTTTTTTCCAGGGTTGGTACCACTGAGTGGTAGTGGGGTTTCTTCTGAACACAACGAGCCCAAGAGGACCTCATTAGTATGAAAACTCACCTTGTAGTGTCCGTTTGTGTGAAATATGTCGATAAGAAATCCCACCAAGTGCGACGTGCGCGCTGTCATAAGGTTCCTTCTCAATGAAAGAAAAACACTGACTGAAATTTTTTCACTGATCGAAACTGTTTATGACGAAGGTGTTATGAACCGAAAAAACGTGTTTAAGTGGTGTCGTGAGTTTAATGAAGTCAGAACGAATGTTCATGATGATCAGAGGTGTGGAAGACCTTCCATTTTGACCAATGAGTTGGTGCAAAAAATTGATAAAATTGTTCATGGAGACCTCCGATTGACAGTGGATGAAATTTCTGCGATGTTTCCACAACTCTCCAGATCTTTCTTACACGAAACAATTACAGAAACGCTGTGATTCCGAAAATTGTGCGCAAGATGGGTCCCAAAACAATTGAAAGAACAGCACAAAGTGAATCGAGTCGCTAGCGCTCGCAAGTTCCTTGAGCGATTTGAATTGGAAGGCGAGGATTTTCTGAGCTTGATTGTAACTGGAGATGAAACCTAGGTGGCTCATTACACTCCTGAGACAAAAAGACAGTAATCACAGTGGCGGCATACCAGTTCCCCATCTGCCAAAAAATTCAAAACCTCAATTTCGGCCAAAAAAATCACGGCCACTATGTTTTGGGACTGTAAAGGGATCATTTTGATAAAATTTCTGCTTCAGGGGGAGACGATTAATGCAGCACAATACTGTGAGACCCTAAAAAAGCTCAAGAGAGCAATTCACAACAAATGGAAGGGAATGTTGATGAAGGGAGTGCGCTCATTACACAACAACATCCGCCTACACGTGGCTAACGCCACC
This sequence comes from Timema shepardi, assembly GCA_902151425.1. Classification (NCBI taxonomy): domain Eukaryota; kingdom Metazoa; phylum Arthropoda; class Insecta; order Phasmatodea; family Timematidae; genus Timema; species Timema shepardi. The sequence goes on from CABFVX010000113.1 coordinate 250,131, forward strand.
AAGGCGCTTTTGGCCTCATTCGGTTGGACATTTCGAACCAACCCGCATACTCCCCTGACTTGGCGCCTTTAAAGTTTCATCTTTTCACATCCCTGAAGACTCACATCGGTGGACAAACATTTTCAATCGACGAGGAGGTGAAACAAGAGGTCCTGAACTGGAAGAAGGAGATGGCGGGAGAATTCTTTGAGGAGGGCATTAAAAAGTTGGTGCCATGACTCACAGCCTGCATAGAACGGGAAGGCGACTACGTGGATAAATAACTGAGATATTTACCAACAAAATCCTGTAATTTTGTTTTAAATACAATTTTTAAAAAATAATAGAAAAATCGAGTACTCTTTCTGGATGTGCCTTGTATTTGGACATGGATAGTTAAATCTTTCTACATTGTTTATTATAAGTCTATACAATTGAGCAGATTTATATCCTTAATTTTATACACAAAAATTGCTATGAATAAATTCATACTCATGGTAGAGACATAACATTGTCAATAATGGCAGGTTATCTTTGAGTTATTCAAACACAAGTAATTAATATTGTGCACACTTGAACCTAGCACTGTGATAAAATACAATATTCAAAGCATGAAAATGCAATTTCTGTAGAAGTTACAAAAATAAGAACAGTACTATTATCTATAAAATATTTATTATTGGTTAATGCCAGCTGTAGTCGAAATGTCCCACCCCACTTAGCCTTCAAGAACACGTAAGGACCGAAACAACACGACCGACCCCAATCTACTAGTTGAGTCGACTGACCGAGTCAAGTGAGCTATAGGATAGTTACGGTCTCATCCGCCGCCGCCGCTTCCACCTTTGACCAGAATCGACTACAAGCTTCCAGACGAATCTAGAATGACCTTCTCTAAGGTTCTGGCACGGAATAGAAGACTGACCAATCTCCCATCACGTGTCTATCCAATAGTTTATCCTTCCACCCCTCCCTTTTCTTATATTGCGCGCTTCAGCTGCAGAGTGAATATATACAGCTGTATTTTCCTTGGAAAATTACACGTGGTTGGATTTTCGTTAATGACACTTCTAGTCCAGTAAGATCTAAGCTATTAAATTCCTTTACAGGCACTCATTCAAAATTATATTTTCGGCATGTTGATATTGTACTTAAATCTCGGCTCAGAATTCTTGTTGGAGACACCTATTCTAATTTGATTAATTTTTTAATATTGATCATTATTCTAATTCAATTAATTTTTTAATATTGATAAATATTTGAATAATTAACTTGTTGAAAATAGTTAATAAATTTGGAAAATAATTGAATTGATAACTAAATTAAAGTCTAGAGCTAGGAAAACTTATGATTCGTATTATTGTTCTAATCAACTTATAAAATATGAGTATTTTGTACTTTGGCATAGAATGAAAATCAAGTTTAGAAAGATTTAGTTTGGGTTTGGTATTGGCGAATATTATTGTTGTTTTGTTTTTGTAAAGTCAAGTTTGATGAACAAATTATAAATTTTGTCATTTCATTATATAATTGCCTGTTTAGATGTTAAGACCAGAAACTGCTATATATCGAGCATTACTTTTTATGAAAACAGGAATTATTGAATTTGATTAATTGTTTATATCATTCTTAAATATACCTTTATATACCTTTTTAAAATGAATATTATTCTACCAAATAAATATCAAAGAACATTTTCTAATTGGAAACTTCTCTGTTATGCTACCTACTTCAACTGATCAGATACCGGTTTTATCTTATATTGTTGACTATATATATAAATATAAACATAATCCCGTCCTTCCTTTGATCCCTTAAGGATGAAGGATGGGTGCAAATACATCCCAAGTACGTTTCTACATTTTCAAACTTGATCATCAAGTCTAGTTAGTTTATAACATTGTTATGAGACTCACATCACAACGTATGTTCTGCTGCAAGTTGATGGGGTGAAAATCAACAATGAATGTGATGGTCACACCTGGGGATAAGTAGCCGCTGGCGGGTGTAATGGAAAATAGATTGTCACAGTTGTCTCTTGACCAGCAGAACCTACAATAATTTAGCTTTATTTGAATGGGTGGCTCTAACTTATGCCAGGTTTAGACAGTCAAACATGTAGACAAAGATTTGATAAAAATTAGACCATCTAAAATCAATGGCTTAAAGTGTGTTTAAATAGTATTTCAAATTTGAGTATTAACTTCCTCAGTCAAAGTCAGGCATAATCAGTTGGACAAGTTTGTACTGAGTTAACTTTCCAGAACAAGCACTTTAACAAATTTAAAATACCTCAGGATGAAATTAAGTTTATACAGCAATCCTAATAAATAATAAGTAAAATTTTTGGGAATGGCTTTAAAAAAACAATTAGGTCAAATCCTTGCATAAAATAATGTATAAAAATATATTTTGTTTAAATCTATTTAGAATATGTACGCATTAACCTTTCCCTATACACATTTTATGCTTGTTCTTGAAATACTAGTGAATGTGTTGAAATATGAGAGCATTACTTAAAATCATTATATATCAACAACCACTAATTTTAATTGACCAAATGAAAACTAAATACCAAGATAAATGATTAACCTTGCTCCTAGCTCTCCAGTGTTAGAAAGAAGAAGCTTGAGAGAGGATTGGCAGCCTTGTACAACCATCCCGAAAGGAAGATACTTCCTATCAAGCTGAAATTCTGATCCAATGCAGCTGCCCATCATGAGACATAGTGGCTCCACATTTTCATGGATCTGCATGTAGAGCTGAACATAGATATAATACTTACTTTAAAAATGATTGTTTTACAATTAATTAAACACACATGAGTGTGAAAGTTACTTTTCACTCAAAGCTCCGCTAAACAAAAGTAGAATAGCCAAGTTATTATGACTTGAGATTTGTAAGGCGAGTATGGAGGGCATGTGAAAAGAGGTCCGAGTTTATGCAGTTTTAACAGAAAAACTTATTTTGATCAAAACAAATCAAATAATTCTCCAGTAGAACCATAGAAATTGATTTTCTTCACATGGTGACAGTTCTGGGTTCTGGAATTTACTGAAAACTTTTTCTCTTAATTTAAAAAGTTTGTCATCTAATTTCGCAATTCTCATGACAGATATTCAACAACCACTGTTAATATCACCACGTGAAGAAAATTAAACTCTATAATTCTACTGGAACAATATTTTATTTATTTAGGCCAAAAAAGTTGTCTGTAAAAAGTGCAATCACACTGGCCTTTTATTGCTTTCCCTATATCTCTACCTCAAGTGATTAAATTTGCACTTTCTCATACTTATTTATATTATATTTGGAAGAAGGTATAGGAAAGGTGGATAGAAACATATAAAGGGAGACCAACACAATATGGCCCTTTACAATGAAAAGAAGAACACAGTTCACACTTTACACTGCTGCCAATGAACAAGGAGGTAATGGTTGCCTCTTAAAGAAAATTGATCGTCATCGCCCAATCCCCTGACCCAGGTTTCATTCTATCGGAACTCATCAGGGAGGAGTGTGAAACACGCGACGCAAACGTAAACTATGTTTAGTCTGGTAGAAGAAATATTTCACTAATACTTGATTGTGATCTGTAATAATAGTGCTTAAAAACCATCATATTCCAAGAAAAATGTGTTAATATGTTGTTTATATTTATCTGTAAAGCATTAACAATAGGAACTTAATATTTTCTTTATTTCTAGTAATATCACTCACTGATGGTAGGGTACTATTACTATCCTTTTACTATCTCATGTCCTCTCTGTAACCCCACTATTTCCTAGATAACTTAATTCTCATGGCTTCCACTTTCCTTGTCTCTCTTATTATTATTTATGAATGTTTAGATTTCTAGATTTCTATATAACATGTTTATACAAAATGACATTAAAAGGATTTAAATACGATTAAAACAAAAATGAAAAGGAAAGTCTTGAAAATCAAACAACATTTTCAAAGTCATAAACCTATTAAGTTTCATATAATAAATTATCATAAACATAATTTACAAGATGATTTTAATACAAAATTATGTGTGTAGCATTTATCAAATTACAACTTTACTAACAATATTCATTAAGTTACAATATTATCATCTTTTGATATGTCATAAATAAATGTTATCCATCAAATAGATGAAAAAAAAATCTATATTATGTTTTGTAGTTTACAGCCTTCACTTAGTCATTAAGAAGGTATTCTACTATACGTCATTATAATAAATTAATAAACAGAGAAAATAAGTTGTACCACACCTACTTTCTCGTTCCTTTACATAAAGATGGAAATATTTTTAAAATGTCTTAAAATACATAACTAATAATCTTCATGTTTATTTGGTAAAGAGTAATAGTAATTGATAGTAAGGTTAAATCATCTTTTTTATTATTTTCATTCCCTTCTTATTTTATATATGTTTTAGTTTCTCTTCTATGACTATGGCAAGTCTTATTTGTATTAAAGATGATTGAGTTTATTTTATACTATTGAAAAGTTTGTGAAATTTACTTTCCAATAGTATGAATTAAACTCAATCATCTTTAATAAAAATAAGACTTGAAGATGGTGAAAAATCACCGGAACATGTCGTCGTCATATAAGAGAAACTAAAACTTATATAAAATAAGGAGAAGGGAATGAAAATAATAAACAAGAAGATATAACCTTACAGTCAATTAAAATGTATTAGTAAGGCGAAACAAAATAATATACATTATTGCTGAAGTATAATGGAAAAGAGCATTATATTCTATCAAATAGCATAAACGAAATAATATACACTATTACAGAATTATAATGAAAATAGAAAACATATTGGCTCACCAAAGAGCATAACAATCAACTTACAATTTCCAAGAACCTTCATTTAAAAAAATACATTTGATTATAGCTCAGAAACTATTGAGTTATGAAATATATTTTAAAAATTTGCAGATATATCATCAAAATTGAAGATATCAGCTTATGCATGTAAAGTACCCTATAAATTATTTTGCTAAAAAAGTGAGATGTGCTATTTTGTTTGTAATTATAATCATTGCCTTGATATGCATTTTAATCAAAATCATTAAATCAGATTTGAAGAAAATCAATTTTTTCTATTTCGCCCTTAATTTTAGTGATGAATATCCAATTCCAAAACTCTCTCTCTCAGAAACCCTGTGAAAACCCTAGACACTAAGTTTTAGCCTAATTGGTACAATAGTTTCGGCTGTGGGCCGAGATACAAATACACAAACAGAAGGCATTGTGAAAACCACTTTTTCAGGTTCAAGGAGTCATACAACTTCGACATACATGCAAAAAGGTTGTATTTAATAAACAATGAAATGAGAACAGAAGGGTGAGATGTTAACAACCTACTGACGGAATAATAGCATGCATTTCCAGACTGTATTCCTAATTTCCACTCTAATATTGTTATTGCTAGTTAAGAACGTTCTTAAATATTTAAACTCATTAACCATGTCAAATAATATGCCTTCCACAGTAATCTCTTTAGTTATCGTCCTCAATCTGTCTTCTTCTCTGTGTGTTACATACTTTCAGCGTTCGCTTCTAAACCCATTCCTTTATTAGCCTCTAATAAATTTCTGCATTTCTTGCAAAACATTCTTTACCCTTTTCTTGAGTCAGTTTCAATGTTTATTAAATAAATTAATGAGGATGTTGTACAAAGAGTATTGAAAGTGTTTTACAATTTTATGTTATTATGTCTTTTGTTTGTCAGTCAGGTAGTTGATCTATGTATCTGGTGTACAGATGTATTCTTATAATGTAGATTTCTATTTCTCTGGTCCTTTCAGTATTTAAAAATATCCCAAATAAACAATCACAATAAATGTATAACGAATAATAATGGTGGATACATAACCCATTTGAAAATATTTAATTGACTTTTATCATGTGCAAGATGGTAGTTATCTAATGAATAATATTAACTAAGGATGGTGTAACTGATAAACAAGCTCTATTGATATCTTTGTGTTGAGAGGCCTATAAACACTAGTTATAATAAGTGTATAGTAAGACAGCGTAGAAACACTGTACAATACTGTCTTATTATAAGTTTCCAAAAAAATAGGAACTAATTCATTTAATTATAATAATTATAATACAAATAAATTAATAATCTAAGATTCATTTAAAAAAAAATATACCTTTTCTGAGAAGGGTTTGATCCTCCTATTAGGTTTAAACTTAACAGTGACACTAATGGTCTCATTAGGCTGAATGACTACAGGAGTTTTTGGTGTGATGTGGAAAACATCTGTCAGTTTATTGGCAGACGAAGTTGGAAGGACTGATGGAGGGTCTACCACAGTGAGGAGCATTGGAACCGGAGCCTTGCTCTTGTTCACAATGGGAACACACTTGGAGGCAATGTGCCCTACCTGCAGGGCCCCAAAGCTCAACAGCTTGTGGCGGGGCTGAACCAAAAACACCTGACATCACACAAAGACATTCATTAGAAAAACATATGGAGAAAATGGTTTATTTGAATATGGCAGATTAGCAGTATAACTTTATTATATTTATTTTAGCTCTCAAGTATTACTAGTCTATTGATTGACAGCTAATCATACACAACATCCCACTTACACTCATAATCATAATCATCATCATCATCATCAATTCAACCTTTAAGAGAATTGTCATCGTACACATAACATTGCTTTTCCTAAACTGTTATTTATGTTTTTATATGCATATACTTCAAATAATTATAAGTAAAGGAAAAATGGCTGTATTAAATTAAACATTGAAAAGAGGATAGAACATACTTACCAGAAAACTGTAAGCCTCAAACTCCACAACTAAAACACACACAAAAAGAACAAACACTTTAAGGCATTCACAGCCCGAGAATACCCTAAACACATAGTCGGCAGTCAAATAAACAGATCCCTATCCAATCAAGGGCCTATCAAGATACAACCTTCCAATTACTCACTCACCACCCAATATTATATAAGGACTAAACAACTCAGATCTATCCTAAACACATCCTACAATATCCTAACCTCATCACCTCTCACACAAAATTTCTCTACAGTCATCCAAAAATCACATTCAACCCCCACCCCCCTTATCTCAACAACATTCTGTTTCACCCTAAATTGCATGACCCAGCCACAAACAAGATCAAAGGTACCTACCCTTGCAACAAACCGAGATGCAGTACCTGCAAAATTCACCAACCTTCCACCTCATTTAACAGTGAATTCACACAAATGGAATACCCCATGAAAGGCCACTTTTACTGCAACAGAAAATCATATATACCAGCTATGATGCAAACTACTGGATTGCTGAATACATTGGACTTACCACAGGAACACCCAGACAACAAATGATGAGTCTCTGTTTTGACACAACCACAACGACCCTGATAAACCAGTAAAACTTCATGCCCAAACATATAATTTAGATTTTTACTCATGTCATAGTATGAGTGTTAAATGAGCCCTCCCTAATAGTTTCAATGCTTTCCATCTTCATAGGTGGGAACTTGCTCATAAATATAGAACCAAATCCAGGCACCTCCTCTGGTCACTAATTTCTATGTAAACTAAAATAATAAATAATTTAATATTAATACAACATTCTATCCATCTACCAAGAGTAAAGACACAAGTTTGAACAGACAACTGCAGAATTCAGGCCTAAAACTCTTTTGAATCAAGAAAGAGGCAACAATTGAATTTAAGTGACCATGATCAACCGCTAGCCATGCTGCCAGTCCAGTCTGTTTTACTATTTTCTGCTGAAGAAGGGGACTGATGTACCCCAAAAATTACATAATTATGTGTTTTGTTGTATTTTAATTGTGAACTTTAAGGCCTACAGTTATCTGGTAAGTGTGTAGATCTTGCCCTTCTATCCTCTTTTCAATGCTTAATTCAATAAAGTGGTTATAAGTGTCTGAAACCCGTACAAATAGGAGACTTTAATCATGTCTACTCTCTCATTTTTACATCAAGTACAGAGTAAATTTCTACCCTATAGAGATTCATATGAGGAGTTGTAAAGAGGTAGTTGGACAGTGTCTGAAACCTGATGCCTCAACATTCTAAAATATGGTCAAGGTCCCCTAGTTATGATGTGCAGCATATCCAATTGTATTTAAACATTGTGTATATGAGGATGAGTTGAATAATACACATTCTGGTATACTAAAATTACAAATAAAAGTTACAGACATATTTATACTATGATATCCAAGAGATGAATAACATGTAGTAAAAAACCCAAATGTACTATTTAATTATATTTTATTCCCATCTTAAATCTATAGACTTTGATGAAATGTTTTCCTTAGGGAAAGTTAGAAACATAAATTATATAATTATAGCAATGCAATTTGGGATACTTAAGCTATTGACTGAACCTTAATGTCAACACCCTCTCCTGTGATGATGATTTTCTTCTCTTGAAAACCATTAATAATGAAATGGAGTGTCTCAGAGTACTTGAGCCTCGCCAGAGGGTAGAAGAAGATGGGAATAAAGATCGAGCCCTCAGGAGGAATGGGATCACTTCTAACAGTTATTTTCAGGTGAGGTTTGTTTTCATACAAACATTCTAATCTGTAACATTCCATCGGCTTTATGTACAAATAGTCATAGCTACATTTCAATGTATAAGAGAGATAAGGTATGAATATTTACAAAAATAAAATGAATAACTTATCTTATATAAATAATGGATGGCCTTACCCATCTTAATATAGATGATAATGCTGAGAAAAAAAAAACACCTAAAATTCCTCAAATATTAAATCACTTTTTTTTAATTCCAATAAACAAGACAGTAATGACCTGACAGACAAATTCTGGTATTTTAAATAAAAGTAGAAGATAAAAGAAATTCACTTCTTTGCCTAAGATTAGCTAAAAGACCACTAGTGGATAGAATATAGAACATAATCATATCAAAAAACAGGCTTCAATTCATCATAATCAGCATCAACTGTTTCCAGCCTGTGGCCAGGTATGTAAACTCCAGAGTGAACCCTCAACTTGAAACAGTCAGCCCATTCATTCAATCAATTCGTTTCACAGCCATCCTCTTTCTTCTTGGTGCACTCAGTCTTCATGCTGAACTGTGCCAGATTCTTTAGTTGGTCTGTGCAGAGTCTGGCTCTGTTTGAAAGTTCATTGTACTGGCTAATAGGAACTTGTGGGGACTCACCGGTCTTATGAATGATTTAGACAACATAAAGTTTAAACAAACATGTGTAAATGTCTTTTAATACTTTCACCAACACTGAAATCATGAGTCATATGATTCCTAAACCAAATACAGCCATGTTACAATTATGAATATCTTTATGCCACTAATAGTGGTCAACAAAAGTGAACATAACCTGATCCTAAAGCTAATCAAAAGCGAGCCTTTAAACCCCCAAAGTGTCTCCATCTATGCCTCGGTTGTGGCCAGTACGCAAACTATCTCATTGACTGTGAGCACCGTGACACCTACCAGTAAAGTGATGAATGGGGTGGTGAAGCATGACTGCCCAGTGTTACAGTTTGATCCAAGTTTTTAAAGTCAACAGTACACTTAATAGTAACTTGTTTACTTGTAATTACTTGTATAAATCTTAAATATATATAATATGATAAACTAATTTTAAAGCAGTTTAGCCATGAAATATTATACAACACATAGCATTTTGAAATCTTTATCAACTAAATAGAGCATACTTTCAGTATATATGTTTTACAAAACAATAATATCAAGGAAAAGAATCATTACATACCAAATCCTCTACTTTTAATGTTCCAAAAACCCTTTAATCAATAGTAAACTTTCTAGTCTTCAGCTTACCTCTTTTGACATATTAGTGTAGTAAAGGTGGAATATTAAGAGATTATCAAGCTGAAGACTAGTTAGACGATCGAAAGTTTATGCTGCACATGAGGTTTAAACTCAATTCTATCATAAATTAAATGGGAAGAATTGAATGTGATCAACTATTGAGTGTTAAATCTGAAGTATTATTTTAGTAAGCACTTTTGCCTACCAATATTTTCAAATAATGTTTCAGCTAATATTTATTAGTGCAAAGTTATATTTTAACAAACAAAATTGTTAGGTCCTGTACTTAATATGTAAACTGGGTTCAACTGTCTCATAATGGTAATAAAGTACATTTGGAAATATCTCTTTAATATATCTGAGTTAGAATATGAGAACCAGCCTATTGACATATTCGATCTGGGTAAGCTTTTAAGATCAATCATAGATAATTATATTCCTTATTAACCTTCCCAGCTCATTTATTTTCAATACTCTTTGAGTAAAACAATAACACAGAACTTTTAAATTGTCACACTAATGCCTCCAACGGGTAGTTAAACATGTACCATCACTCAAATAATTCTTCTGGGATATTTTCTTTCATCCAAAGAAAGATAATGTTTCAATTAAAGTTGAGTCAAATCTACGAGTTAAAAATTCTAATCCTTATTTCATCTATGAATTCAAATTTGAATCTGGATCTTGGGGAAAATGATGAACAAAAGAGTAAATATAGATGAATGATGATTATAACGTTCAATTATTCAATTAAGTGTTAAATTAATAGTCTGGGGTCTGATTGTCAAGTATGACCAATAGTTATTATGAGCCCAAACTACAAATAAGGTGATTTAAAGTCTATAAAATAGATTACAATTTAAAATTTGAGAACATAAATAGGTTTTTAACATTCGAGTCTCAAATATATTTTTTTGAATCCTCGAATCTCAAATATTCTTAAGGAATCGAGAGTCCCATTTGTAGTTTCAATGTGTTTGTGCTCTTGAGTTTTTTTTTAGCTAAAATTAAGTAAATAAAGTAAAACAGTGTGAAATAGTATTTTAATAATAATGAATTCCAATCAACCTAGATATAAAATGATTAAGATGATATAAAAAAGCATGGATGCATTTCTAGAAAGTTAAAATTTGTCTTGAACATTCATCTAAATTATTAACTGATTGTGTGATGCTCATATTGAGCGCAGGAAGCGTGTTCGATTAACAACCATGAGGTCACAAGAGAAACATAGTCTTTATTTCAGTTAGTTAAATTACAATGATATAGTTGATACAATAGTACATTAAAGGCTTAATGAGCCTACGCTTAGTCTGGCATAATATTGACTGAGCCACTATGACTTACAAAATATTAACCGCCCCACAGGGGGAACGTTAAAGTGAATGTTTGATGTCTAGATTCAAATTTACCGCCCAAGGGCGCGCTTACATCCATAAACACAAGATGACTGACATATTTAGTTTTAAGTACACATAGCATTAACTGAAGTTTAAATTAAATATATAAGATAAAGTGCTCATAAAATCTTGCTTTACATTCTTATAGATATATACATGATTTAGCGGCCGAATATTATAAACAGAGATCTCAACAATGGCCGTTGAGTGCTAATCCTAAGTAACGAAGAATAACCTAATATTACAAATAAGTTTTAGATGTGTACAATAAGTTCCGCAAACTCCCGTTGCGCTCATGAAAACCTAATCTAACAATTCCATATAAAATACCTTCATTACTAAGTGAACTTATATCGTCTAACAATACCCAAGATAATATCAAACGATTACTAAGATTCGCTAAGATAAGGCTCGGGCGCACCTACAGTTAATAAGGTGTACTGAGTCTAACATGAATTCCCCTAGAAAGTTACTATTATGAATCCGTGGTTCACCCACGTCAAACCAAATTAAAACCCCCATTCATAAACATGAAAAGAAGTGCCAAACAGTAATTTCGAATAATATTCCTCCCCATATTTAGAGCCAAAGAGAATTTTGATTAATATCCCCAAATATTAGTTATAAACCAGCGCCCTCACCTGGTAAGAGCCAGTGATACAATGAGTTCTATACAAAATGACACCTGCTGTTATATAGCATAAACAGGTCTTAGAAATTCACAGTAGAGGGGGAGAGGAAGGGAAACACATAGAACCAAAAGAAGGGTGAAGACTAGCGCTCTGGGCGTATCGCGGACATCCCAGTAATTACTAGGCCAAACTCGAACATCCCAGAAGCGGATGTTCGCGAAGTCATGTTGGCAACTAGATTGTTAGGAGCTGGGCGAGGCGCTGATTTGGTTCGCGTCTCAGTCAGTCTTCTTTATCCAAGCTACGGGAGTGGATGTGTTGTTGCGTGCATGTGTGTCCCATTCGACGGGGAGAGGTCTCGATCAGACTTTGTGAGACTTGGTGAGACTTGGTGAGTGAAAAGCTTCCATATTACCGGGTTGTTGGTTTTAGATATTTCTTGTTTGGAACATCGTTACAATTGATAACCAAGCAGCTCAATACTATTCACTATCATAATCATCACCATCACCACCATTGTAGCCCTCCATTGAGCCGGGTAAGAATTATTTGAACAATGTTCCTCTAGTTCTATCCTGATATGTTTTCTCTCTCACTACAACTTCCCAAGTCTCCCTTTTGCTCTCTAAGTCTTCTATAATCTGACCCAATCACTTCCTTCTAGGACGTCTGAATGGTCTCCTTCGCTTCACATTTCTATCCAATTAGATATGATATGAATAAATCCATGTGATGCTTGGCAGGGTGTAAATACTATAGACTGCTTACAGTAAGAAGGGTTTACTAGGGTGGTCTTCTTGTCGCTCCACAAGTTAGGTTACTACTTACTAGGATTATATTTTACTAAAATTTATTCCAATACATGAAAAAAACATATTCCTTGTGAGTGTAAATATTCAAATCTGATTGAATACTTTGTTTCTGAGAATTTCTTCATAGCATTTTTCCTAGAAACCTCTTACTACCTTGAAAAGTCTTTTTTAAACATTGTATAAGCCTAATCAATCAAAATAAAGTTATCTTATTTTATAAAAAAATTATTCAGTTTTAATATCTTGGAATATAATAATTACTGTATTTTACTCAATGTCAAACATTTTTACTATATTATTATTTTTATTATTAACACCACGTCTTACTACCCATTTGGGTTATATGACCCTACGCTAATGAGTAATGGTAGGGTGATTGTGAGATGAAATGGAGGACCTACAGTTTAATGTGGTATCCAAACCACGGTGGAGGCCTGGCTTCCCACACATTCACAAGTTGTGATATACATGTCTTGTCAGAGGTGAAGGAATCAGATAAATATGTGCCGGGACCAGGGATTGAACCCCAAATCCCCAGCACTGAAGTTCGACACCTTACCCCTAGACTGCCAGGTCACTATTTTTATTGTAAATAAAGTAGAGGAACTTATATTTGTAATAGCTTTCTTAGTTACAAAAAAAGTATGTTAATTCACAAACAATATAAATGGATTTTCTGTTAACTCTTAAGGGTGATGACACTTTGATTGGGATTTAAAGTTTCTTATTGCGACTTTTGTTATAGATACACTTTTTAAATACAATTCCATAAGATCTCACAGAGACAGAAGTTTAATTCTGGGAAACACATTCATAATAAAAGACAAAGTTCAAATTATAAAAAATATTTTTTTAAATATATTTATTATGAATATGTTTATGTAATAAAACGTATGTTACTGCAGAATGTTAACTGACATTATTATATTAGCTATATTTAAAAAAAATACAATAAAAAACTTTAAAATATAGAAGAAGTGTAATTCTCCCTCATGACGTTAAAAATGTAATATTTTTGGCATTAGATTA